>JAOYMZ010063597.1:0-12771 GCA_025802335.1 Pinguicula primuliflora
TCCTTAGCTGTCTGTAGAATTTTAGTTTGCAATTTTTCGATTAGTAGATTAAAAGATATGCTCTCCTGAACTTGTGGATTATTTTGATAGCTAGTAGAATAGATTGCATGATTTGCACCCCCTCCCTGAGATCTTACCCTTGCTTAGCATTGTATTATAATTTGGCCATGTGCACTTGCATAAACACATGAATTTGCGGATCAAGGGGATAAAAGCTGGATACGAGTGAAGGGTCTTGAAGTAACGAAGCTGGATTTAAGTGCCCTGAAATATACAGAAGCTGAACTTCCTCCGAAGGATGAGCACCTTGCTGTAGGAACAAATGGCTATTAGCAACAACACCCTAGTGTATTGCATTTCCGTCCTATTGGTTGCTACATGTTCGGTCATCCACCTTCATCATCGTGCCCAACCCTAATCCTACCTCTTGAAAGAACTCCTCATGCCAGCAATAGAGCGTAGGGGCAGGCATTCGAGATTCGGGATCGGGATTCGCCGAATCTCAATCCCGTTCCGTTTTGATTCGAGCCCAAAATTTTGGACCTGATCCCGTACCGAAGTTCGAAGTCGGGACTTCGGTCATCGGGATGGCTCGAGGCTCGAATTAAAAAAAATAATATTTATTTTTTTATTGCACTACTTTAAAACAAGCTTAAGTCTTGATTCAACTCCATCACAAAAAATCATTTTCCAAACAACCAATTAAGACATAAATTAAAATAAGACATAACATAATCAAATTTCAATTCTTTCCAACTCCTACAAAAAATATAGTTTCGGTACAAGAAGTAATAAAATAAATTCAAAATGACTTTGTTCAACAAACAAATTCAAAATGACCAGTGTAAGGTTTTCCCAGGAAGTAATGAAAGATAGCATCATCAAAATCCCCTCGTAACTCCTACCAGTAGCAATGCGTGTAGCAAGTAAAGTTTAGCAAACAAATTCAATGTGAGATGTAAGCAAAATTATCGAGCCAAACTGAAGAGATACAACACTACCAGACCACACGAGCTAAGAGAAAAGTCACCCAACATGAAAATAACTTCAATTATATTTTTTTAGCCAAACTCATCTATCTAACTCCCAAAATCCTACTTTTAAGGAGTAAATCACCTATGATATATTTTTCTTTCCTAACCTTCATTGTCCTATGTCCTTCTTGCTTCCTCGTCTTCCCTTCTTTTCCCTTGAATATCCTTACTTCCCCTCCTCTTTGACGGCGGATGAAAATGTATGTTAGAAAGAGATTTTTCTTACATTTCTAACTATTTTTTTTATATTTTATTATTTTTTATTCAGGCTTCGGGCCAGTCCCGTTTAAAATGGGACAGGCCCGATCCCGTCCCAAACTAGGTTTGGGACCTATTTTTAGGGCCCGAACTTGTCCTAAACTCCTTTTTTATTTCGGGATTCGGGCCTCGAGACAATCCCGAGGCCCGAATGCCATTTGCCCACCCCTAATCGAGCGGAGTTGCGCGTATTCACACCCATGCTGGCCGGACTAGCCTCTCATTCAACAATTTCCATGGTCAGAGGTTGTGTACGCATAGCGACTGAATGACAGCTTCATCACTAATCAAATGAACTTTATCCTCCGGGAAACCCAACTTGATAAGCACTTCACCTCCCTCAAGGCAAACTACAATGCCACCAGTGTAAGAATGCTCCTCCAATATCTTGGCCATTGAATTGGTATCTAGAGTAGGCACTGGTGAGCCCACTAGACAACTCTCCAGCTAGCATGTTTCTCAAGACTGGAGTGTACCTGACCACGATGTCTGAATCTGCCTCATCCGGTATAGCGACGCTCAGCACATGCCGATTTCCAGTATTCTACACCTAGTTGGGGATAGGTTCAGGCCGAGCTTTAGGTCGATTTGCTTGAACTATCTCTCTTGGTTGCCTTGCTAAACTCACATAGAGCTTACAAGTACCTATTCGAATCCCGTTTGGCTTTCCAATCAGCTCTTGAACGTTGGCAGATTGATCAAACCTGATGAATCTGTAATGCTTTTCAATGAAACGCCATCCCAGACAATGTGTGCACATCTCCGAGCAGACCATACTGCTCAAAGAAGCTCCATAAATCTTTCACCATCCAGGAACACCATATTGGATGCAATGGCCGGATGTATAGGGATATCGTTGGCTATGTATAGGGACACCATATTGGCCCATAGCTGTTCAATGGCCGGATGCAATCTTTTGGCAGCTCTGCTCATCACCAATGCCCTGCGTCGGCCTACTATTTCCCAAGGGCTCCCATTCGTTTGAGGATGTAGTGTGCTAGTTAGGGGGGTGGTAAGGGTCCAGCGGCAGTGCCAACATGGCTGTGGCCATATGACCTATTTAGAGAGCTACTAAGAGTTTTTTTTGTTATTAGAAGGGGTGTCGTGTAATTTTGGAAATCAACTTTGGCCGTAAACTTTAACTTTCAATCATATTTCACAAATTTAGAAATAGAATAATCGGGGAACTTAAAGCAATATTCATTCAGTGTATAATTTTTCAATTGGGACTAGCTATAAACCATCCATTCATAAAATTAACTCTATTAGTCTCGCTTACTGTAGACTTATTAATTTGAATGTGATTTTGATTATGATCATTAACGGTATAAACATCCATGCAGTAAACATATTTTGTCGTTTGATTTGGGTTACTATCGTTATGATATTAGGTGCTTACTTGCAGTTTAATTACGTACGATGAAACAGTTAAATGAATAGAACACTTTGTTTGCAGGCGAAGTCACTCTGGTAAAAGTTACTCTCTCAAGTATGACACTTAACTACCTCCTAATATTTCAGGCTCCGGTGATAGTCATGAAAGAGTTGTACAGTTTGATAACTAAATTTCTCTAGAAGTCTATTACACACAGCAGCAGGCCTATACACTGGGTTAAATGGACTAATATGGTTTTGGATATCAAAAATGGAGGATTAGGGATCAAAGATCTCAACGACATGAACTCTGTTTTGCTGGGTAAATGGACCTGGCGACTAGTGATAGAACATGACATTTTATGGGCCCGTGTGATTAGAGGAAAATATTTCCAAGCAACTAATTACATGACAGACTTTCAGCTACTAACTATGCTAGACAACTGCTCAAAGCTCTGGCAGGATATATGGTCACAGTGAGCAGAATCAAGCTGGTTTTATAACAACATGACAATGTCCGTGAACTCAGGGGAACAAGCACTGTTCTGGAAAACCCGATGGTGTGAAGAAGGCCTTGGCAATAACATTTGGAGAGCTCTACAGACTAGCTCTTGACAAAAGCATGCCGCTGAAGACATGGAGCATAATAGTGTATGATAGGGATACAGACAGCGTAGGGGATGACTTGCAGATTTTTAGAAGACATCTTCGAGAGTGGGAAAAAGAAAAATTGCAACACCTACTAACATTTCGCAGAGAGAGGCCCCAATAGGAGAAGCAGTTGATACTTGGTTCTGGAAATTAGAGGCACCGAGGAAATTCTCGTGCAGCACAGGATATCAATTCATACAGAGATCAAAGAAATAGCTTCCTGCAGGCAGCAGAATGTTTCTAACGAAGGCATGGAATAAATATACAACGAGAAGAGTGTAGCTATTCAGCTGGAGAGTTTTGCAGAATAGGAACCTAACAGTCAATAATCTTGAAGCTAGAGGCATCCATTTTGAAGAAGCGAATAGATGCATCTTGTGTGCAAGAGAAACAGAAACAACAACTCACTTGTTCATAAACTGTGAGCATGCCACAGAAATATGGGAGAAAGTGACAGCATGGCTGCAAATTCTGAATGCAACAGATATTGATATCCTTAACCATCTTTCTGTCTTTATGCAGGGAAGGCAAGAACAGAGTTGGAAGAAGGTAGGCAAAGCGATATGGAGTGCAGTACAGTGGTTTTTTTGGAAAGAGCACAACTGCGTGAGGTTCTACGTTGAAGGCAATGAGAATGTTTTTGAAATTGTAAGACTGTCAATTTGGCATTGGATACAAGCTGAGCATAGTCTCACCAAGAACATCACGCTCGAAGAATGGCTGCAAAATCCGAGTTATATACTCAACATGATGTAAACTATATATGTTCTCATTAAAAATGGTAGAGAAGATTGAGTAGGATGTAGCAATGGCGTAAGTAAGCTATGTGAGAGATCTTATGCGCGAACAGTTTGTACACATTTTTTGGTTCTTGAATGCAATTGATTTATAAAAAAAATGGGCAATACCGGTTTTACCCCTCACATGTATTTGATACTTAGCTCACTAAATCCATAGTTAACCCAATCATGCAAAGTAATGAATCATATATCGAATCTAAAGTTAAGAAACACAACAATAATCGAAATGAAAGCACAATACGAAACAGAATCATGAATAGATTTCTACAGTCGAAAATTAGAATTCAATTGTTACACTCAAAAAATAGAACCACAATAATTGAATTCAATTGTTAAACTCAAAAAGCCGAACCACAATAATAGAATTTGATTGTTATATTCGAAAAAAAAACCCAAGTTCTACATGATCCACATGACACAAAGTTCGGACATTCTGACCGGGTAATGCATCTCTATATCTGTTGAACATGAAAGCAGCCATTTGATCCCTCTTATTCGTCCATTCAGGAGATGGCTCCAATGTCAAATTTTAATCCGTAGATTAGTCATCCTTTGTATCAGTACCAACAGGGGTGTCACTGTCTGGCTGAACAATTCATAACATGAATCTATACTCATGTAAACCTATAAACATATACGCATAAACGAAGAACGAATTATGAGGAACCTATCTTTGAACCGGTCGGAAATGGGGGATGTGCGAAATCACAAAATCTAGGGTTCGTAAGGAGAAAAAATCGTCTTCGAGGAGTTTATATCGATTTGCCATAAATCCCGTTAATTTCATATATATATATATATATAATGACCGGGTACAATCTAGTTGAAGTTCAGGGATAATTCATTCTTTTAGTACTTGAGTTAAATTTTAAAGTTGTTCAATCATACGAAACAGAGTGGATTGGAGATAGCGATGTCAATCTCAATTCGACCGAAAAATGCATGATTACGTAAGTTTGATCGACAGAAACAATCGTAATCAAATTAGAAGTAAACAAGGTGTGACTTTTGATTACGGTAGTTAAAATAACCAGAATCAATGTCGCCCTAAGGTTTTTGATCAGCTGTATACATGAATTTCATTGTCGGTTCCAATCATGACAAACGAACATTGGTACAATTGTACAATGCAAGTAAACCATCCTGAGTATAAAAATAATTTCAGGGCAACGAAGTACCCAAAATCACTAGGTCTTGAGCAACGCTCATATGTACCAAAAGAATCCTTCTCACACTTCAGGCTGCATCTTCTCGCATTCTTCCCTTATGGCCTGGAAAAGAACAGTGGACAGGTATCTTTCACCGGAGCTAGGAAACACAACCTACAGAGAACCAAACGATCAGTAAGTTAATATTATCAAGGATCTACAAGAAAAGGAAGAACATATGAACTCCAAACAAATTTGTGAATCTAAAAACGGAGTTTCATTTTAAACGAACATGAAGTATAATAAACTTGAGGAAGAGAAGCATACCGCAATGAGCTTTCCTGCATTTTCAGGCCTCTTTCCAACTTTGATAGCAATTGCAGCAGCTGCTCCTGAAGAGATTCCAACCTGGTGCGGAAATTCAGTAGAAACATTTACTCCATAAAAACTAGAACTGCATTCTGAATTTATAAATTATTGTGCCCAAAAGTCATTCGTGCCAACTGTTTTCCATTCGTATCAGTGTTCATACTACAGATTACACTCATTAATAATTAATGGTTCCATGCTTAATAAAATAGATTCTCAGAAAAAACAGAGTAGAGAATCTGATTGCATTGAAACCATTCAAAAGAGAGAACCCTGAAAATTTTCAGCGAAAATTAAGTGGTTACGGCATGTTATCTTTTATTCAATACCCATATATAATATCGAATAAAAGGCAGAACACAAAAGATGTGGATGTGCTAACCAGAAGACCCTCTTGGAGAGCTAATTGTTTTGCAGTTTCCACTGCCTCATTGCTTGATATCTAAGCGGGAAAAGGAAATCGCTGATCAGCAGAAATTGCAGAACTTGAAGCCAGTAAAGCCAAATGAATACCGTATTGAACAACTAAATGATTGAAGTAGGTGCATGGCAAACCAAAGTGCATGGAGCTGAAGACGTCCTGGGACTTGCTGATACACAATTAGTAACATAAACCTACCTTTCCGATCCCACCAACATTTTTGCACGAGATTAAAAGAAATGATCAGTTCTATAATTTGTTGCTAGAGTAAATAAGTCTTCAAATTGTTCATTTGATCATGTTCGAAATGATACTCGACATCGATCAAAGGAGGCACGGTTGCGTTGTTCAATAAGGTACGAAAGTTGACTGAGGTAAATATGAATCAGTATTGAAAAAAAAGGTCAAGGTAAAACCTGACCTCTATAACTTCATCCATCACTTCTTGATCTAAATTCTTCGGAATAAAACCTGCTCCAATTCCTTGAATTTTGTGAGGGCCTGCAGTTTCCAATGGCAAGTACTAGAACAATATACAAAAGCATTTGTGTATAAAAGCAGCAATACAGGCTAATAACTTACCCGGTGTTCCACCAGATAGTACGTTACTTTCAGCAGGTTCAACACCAATAACCTATACAAGATAGTACGTTACTTTCAATAAATCATACAGATACAGCAGGTGAACTAAGTGGCTCCTAAGACAATATTATATCAGAGATTTAGCTATTAGCTAACACTAAGTGCATTTTCTAGAAACAATAAAAGAAACACAACTAATTTAGGTGGGATACCTTAACATTAGGATTGCGCTCCTTGAGATAACGACCAACTCCTGAAATAGTTCCCCCAGTACCGATCCCAGCAACAAGTATGTCTACCTTGCCTTTTGTATCTTCCCAAATCTCAGGTCCAGTTGTTTCATAGTGAATCTACAGGAAATTAGAGATACTAATTTGGATTTCATTGGGAAAGAAGCACACCAGAAACCAGCCCCAAGTTCAAACTTAATATTTAGGCACTGACAGGAAACATGAAGCAAAAAATAAAAAAAATTGAGTTTATCCTTCATTGCTTATTACCAAATTTCATTTTCCTCCTGATGAGGTAATACACTTTTTCACAATGAGAAGCTAAACTGAAGAGCAAGAGTTTAAATTTAGAAAAACTCATTTTTTAAACTAAAACCTACAATTTTACCCACTAATATGTCAGGTTAACTCACAATAACGGGTCAGTAAGCATTACAGGTCACCAGTACGAAGCATCACACCCACAAAAAATAACTAAAAAACATACTGCGTGTTATTTTAACTTTTAAGAGATATTGACCCCAATCAATGTTCTAACTCACGAAAAATAGTTCACCTATTGATCCAAAGATAAGAAAGATTAAGTATTTAATAAAAACCAGATAACTAAAAACCTTGGGATTTGCTGGGTTGTCAAATTGTTGAAGCATGTATGCATTTGGGGTCATATTGACTATTTCTTCAGCTTTTTGAACAGCTCCTGTCATACCTTTGGCTGCATCAGTCAAGACAATTTCAGCTCCAAATGCCTTCAAGAGAATCCTTCTCTCAAGACTCATGGAAGAAGGCATGGTTAAGATGAGTTTGTAGCCTCTCGAAGCAGCTATAAAAGCAAGACCAATTCCTGTATTTCCGCTTGTCGGTTCAACCAATGTACTCTGGTACAGAATCAAATTGCCATCATGAGAATATCAACATTGATATAATCAAGAACAACTTTGAGAAAAAAGCCAACAACTTTCATGTCATTACCTGATTACAAGATACATATTTGTCAACACAAGTTGTTATGACAAGATGACAACAAAACTCAGCGTCCACAATCATCAAAGTGAGAATACCAATGAAGGGAAAACTCAATTTTTTACACTAAATAAGATGAAGGATTCAAGCACAATTATTTTCTTCAGTCCTTGATCATATTTCACAGTTTTACCTTCGCTGGACTTATAAGCCCTTTCTGCTCGGCATCTGTGATCATACTGTAGCCAATCCTGAAAGATACATGACACCATAAGTGAGACTAATCAAACAGCACTCGAAACGAAACTTCCTTTCCAGCAAGATTAGCGCAACAACAATTGAGAAAAACAAATGAGCAACATTCTAACTCAAAGACGTGCAGTTCTCACGATACAGATCCAGAAAACTATAGCATTTCTAACCTATCCTTGACACTGGAACACGGCTCCATAATCTCAAGCTTCGCAGCTATGTTCGCCACACAACCTTTGGCAATACGATTCAAGTAAACCATAGGTGTCTTTCCAATAAGCTGTAACAGATAACAAAGGCCAAAAAATCTCAAACGGCAAGATACAGATCCACTTGAGATAGCCAAAACAGAATCGAATAGTAATTCAACAGAAAATATTTTGAATCCGATAACGATAACGTCTCACCTGTGTCACATCGTCGGCGATGTTGAGGGCTTCAATCTCCGTCTCAGCCTCCAGAGACACGGCTTTGCTCACTGCACCGAAATCCTTTCCGCGATTTCTACAGCAAACAACACCATTTCTCCCTATTCCGCCTCTGCCAGCTGTTTTCGTCTGGACACTACAACCTTCGCTGCGGAAGGGCTCAGACAACCGCCATGACGACTTGTAGACTGCACAGGGAGAAGTCAGCGGCTTGTTCACCAGCGAAGACATTGCCGCCTCCATCACCTTCTCACAGTGCGTGCGTCTGCTGTGTTAAAGAGTCCTTCCGGCTAAAGAGGTGGCAATCCGAAATAGATCGGCCTGCACTCCACAGCAGGAATAAAACGATTATAAGTCACAAATTGAGAAATGTTAGGTAAGCCGTTGGATTCACTCAGAAATATACTCTAAGTAATCTAACGATTGGGGTACAAGTCCACAAAAATCAATAATGGCAGTTAGTACCGAAAATTATTGTCCAAAATTTCGGTACACACTTATTTCGGTGGTTTTTTAGTAGTGTTCGAGAAAGTAATAGGCGGTCAGGATCCACTTAGTGATTAGGCTGCCTAAGCGCCTGCTTAGTTGTCCCTGAGCGGAGACTTAGGCGGCATTCGGGTAGGGCAGAGGGCGATCGCCCAGCACTTAGGCTGTGTCTAGGCGGGCTGGGCGGCCTATTTCTCGAACAGAGGTTTTGAGTCATCGAAATAAAAAAAAATAAGACTAATTCTGGAATCCTCGCGTCAAAATGGTGTCGGAACCGGTCCTAAACTTTTATTTAAGCTCTCGTAACACATCGTTTAATGATAGGGTTAAGTTTGTTTCTCTTAAAATGCTTATTTAATAGGATTTTTGCCGTCGAAATCAAAATTCATGACCGATTCTGGCATCATTTCGACACGAGGATTCCAGAATCGGTCTTATTTTTTTTATTTTGGTGGCCAGAAACCCACCAAAATGGGTGAGTACCGAAATTCTTGACAAAAAATTTCGGTACACCTAGCAACTCCCCAGAAAAATTGGGTATCGAATGTTTCGAGCACTTTACGGCCGGATGAATAAGAAGTAAAGTCGATTCTGGAATTTTCGTGTTGAAACGATGTCGAAAACGGTCCTAAATTTTAATTTGAATGGTAATAACACATCATTTAAGGTTAAGTTTGCTCCTCATAAAATGATTATTTAATAGTATTTTTGGACGGTGAAATCGCCAAAACCGAACTCTATGACTGGTTTTGATATCATTTCGACACGATGATTCCAAAATTGATCTTAATTTTTTATTTCGACGGCCGGATAGTGTCCAAAAAGTTTGACTGCCTAAATTCGGTATCTAATTTTCTTGTACACCTAACATAACTCATATAAAATTAGGTGAGCTTCTAACTAATAGTCATGGTGTTCAAGCCCTAAATAAGAGCATTTGTCCATCGGGACGGTTCCGTTGACATCTTCTTATACACATATTTATACACTCCGTTTTAATTCCGGCCACTAGGATCGCCCGTTGACGGAATTGGGCACATCGTTGGAATCCTTATATATAGAAGATCATATGTTTAAGTTTTGGTAATATTCCGACGACGTTATCACCGTTTAATGAAGGGTTCACATTTTCCCTTGGGTTAAATAGTTCTAAATAGGGTTTAAGAAAATTTCGGCGACGAAATCGCCGGAACCGGACCAAAACTTGAACATGTGATCTTCTATGCATAAGGATTCCAATGATGTGCCCAATTTCGTCAACGGGCGATCCTAGTGATCGGAATTAAAACGGAGTGTATAAATATATGTATAAAAAGATGTCAACGGAACCGCCCCCCTTTGTCCATACATAATTTAAATGAGTCTTTGGTCTGGATGCAGACCCCTATATCAGTTGGAAGTGTATACTCTCGCATGTTTGGGAGAAACGGAAGTATTTCTTCATTTAGCTACCTAAAATTCTAAAATTTTGCAAACTTTCAAAACTATGTCGTTTTAAACGTTTACGAAATTATGTGAGGACGATACTTTATATGATTATTTATTGAATTTTATAAATTTTGTAATTTATTTTTCATAACGACATAGTCTGAATGTTTACAAAATTTTGTAAATCTATCCTTTCAACTAATTAAAACACCGGAAATACCATCTCTTCTCATAATTTTTGTACTCAAATTAAGTATATAAGTTAAAACGACATCGTTTTGACTGTAAGTCTTTTGTGTACACATATATATTATATTATATACACCACGGTTCTTGTGCTCAGTCCTTGTGTGCTCAGTCCGTACTCAACTTTTCGTAGCACCGTTCGTTTTCGAAATTGGTCGCACCATTGGAAAGCTTATACATTGAATTGTATATGTTCAAGTTTTGGTGATATTCCGACGACGTTATCACCGCTTAACGGAGGGTTATAAATCCTTTTGGGTTAAGTAGTCCTAAATAGGGTTTTAGAAATTTCCAGCGACGACCAAAGCATGGGCGTTTTCATCTACAATGTATAAGCTTTCCAATGGTGTGACCAATTTCGAAAATGAATGGTTCTACGAAAAGTTGAGTACGGAATGAGCACGCATGGACTGAGCACAGGAACCGCTCCCATATTATATATATTTTATATTTGGGGCAAGTTCCAGTGAAATGATTTTATACATGCATTTTCAATTCCGGCCAATAAGATTGTCCGTTGACGGAATTGGGCACATCATTAGAAAGCTTATACATTGGAGATCATAAGCCCCATGTTTAGTTTCGGTTCCGACGACGTTCTAAAACACTATTTAGGACTACTTAACCCAAGGGGAAATGTGAACCCTCCGTTAAACGGTGATAACATCGTCGGAATATCACCAAAACTTGAACATATGCAATTCAATGTATAAGGATTTTAACGATGTGACAAATTCCATCAACGGGCGATCCTAGTGGCGGGAAATGACTTGAGGGCAACGGAGCCATTACCATATATATATATGGGGCAGGATCCAATGACATATAGTTATACATGCTATTATACATACATTTTCAATTCCGGCCACTAGGATTATTCATTGACGGAATTGGGTACATCGTTAGAAAGCTTATACATAGGAGATCATAAGCTCCATGTTTAGTTTCGGTTCCGGCGACGAATTTAGGACTACTTAACCCAAGGGAAAATGTGAACCCTCCGTTAAACGGTGATAACGTCTTCGAAATATCACCAAAACTTGAACATATTCAATTCTATGCATAAGCTTTCTAACGATGTGCTCAACTCTGTCAAAGGGCGATGGTAGTAGCAGAAATTGAAAATGCATGTATAATAGTATGTACAACTATATATTATTGGATCTCTCCCCTATATGTATATATATTTATATATATATATATAGGTGCAGGATCCGATAATAGGATTTTAGCAGTCCAGATACGATTAATTTGGTGACCACGGCAGCGTATCGTTCAATGATAAAGACGATTCACAATGCTGATCGACAACATCTTCCATTCTTTCCAGATGCTGAACGAAACGTTCAGTATTTTATTTCTTTTCTTACTTTTTTTAATGTCTTTTAAGTAAAAGAATAATTAAAGTAAATCAAAAATAAAATCGAAAATCACAATTCAAAATAGGATTTTCGCGGAAATTATTTATGCAATTAATCAGAGAAAGTGAATTTCCGAATCTCAACTGTAAACTAAAAGTAGATTTTGCCGGATTTGCTTTTCAAGACTCCAATTTTTAAAAATTTCTTCTTGAATAAACTTATGAGAAATCTGTTTTTGAAAAGTAACCTTTAAAAAAAAAGAATTACAAATGTAACCTCCATCTTCAAAAATAAATCAAAAATCGAATATATTTTTGTTTATGACTAAACGGTTACTACTAAACAACCAGCTAACTCAACCACACTCATTCCCGCAAAACCCATCTACAATCGTACGGAAACACAGTGACCGGAAAACCGAAAATCTGCATTTTTTTCGATTTTGTGCTTCCATTTCTTCACCCTTACAGGCTAAACGATGGATCCAAAAACGTATTCAGAGTGTAAGATACAGAGATCATCGACGGGCCCAGCATGAAAAGGGTGTATTTTAAGCTAGTTTATTTGTTGAAGGTGCGTTTGACTCCGAGTTCTAGCTAATTATGGCACTATCGTTACAATCGAGAGATGAGTCATGCATTTTCTTGTGAGATTTATACTTCTGTATGGTATTTACAGTAGGATCGCTTCATTACATTATAAGAATAAGAACGTGAAAGTGAACGGATTGTTTCGTGTCT
>JAOYMZ010063608.1:0-12770 GCA_025802335.1 Pinguicula primuliflora
AGTGTGTTGCCTTCTTTTATGCTTCTTTTTTGGTTTGTTTATGCTTCAGATCACGGTTTGTTCATGCTTCTTTTTTGATTGGTTTTCTTGGTGGGTTCATGATGCCGGTCTGTTGGCTTAATTTCTTCCAATAATTATTCCAATTTTGTTGTTGCAGTTATTTTGTTGAAGTTCGTTCATATCGTTTTCTTTTTTAGCTTTGATATCTTTCATTCGACTTTCTGGATATTTCTTGCAGGTCATAGTTCTCCACCTGATTTTGTATACTGCTCGAGCAGTCAGTTTGTTGAAGGACAAGAAACAACTTTGGACTGGGTTGCTTTTTTAGCCTGGAGAAGATATTCATGCTTCTTATCAAAATAATAATTAGAAGAAGATGAGAGCCATCAAAGGTTCAGGTTGAAATTTTTTCTCCTTTAAATTCAATTTAGATTCGGTTGTAATTGGTTTTGTTGGCTTCATACTTTTTCTAACATCTACATGTGTGCAGTTAATCATCAAAGAGTTATTTTGAGAAAGATGAAATGCAAAGGTACTATATGCTTGGTTAACTAAGCACTTCTCCTATTGTTGTTTTACACTTCTCCTATGCAAAACACTTCTCCTGAACATTTGCAAGTTCTCAGAAAACGTTTGAAACACATTTTTCATTCTCCTTCTGAACCCTAAATCCTGCACATTTAATACTCTGATTCCTCTCACACACTGCTGTTCAAAAATCTGCACAGTTTGAGTTAGAACCGCAAGAGACTAACACATAATCGAAAAGTATGAAATATCAGGCCAAATCCAGAACAAATCACAGAAACAATTCTACCTCTTTCACACAAGTAGCATTCCCTCCCCTTTTACAAAAAATTGCATAAACAATGACTTGAACAATAAAATTTCCAAATCACCTCAACACTCCGGTGAACTCTAGGCACCTCAACTCTAGGACTATCAACCCACATACGAACTCACACTCCCCAGCCTTAGCTCAGTAAGTGTAGAATTCACTTACTGACCTTTACTGAATTTAATTTTACGAAACTTATGGTTTGAGGGTCACCCCTTGTCTCGCTAACCATGGTTAATGGAAACAAGAAGCTAACCTGACTCCGATACAAAATGTAACGAACCCAAATTTGACGAGGATAAAATAGTCGGTAAATACGGTCTCCGGGTTCGTTAGGGTAGTATAGCGCGACCCACTATACCCGAGCCCAATTAAAATAGCAATCATACGACATATATATATATATATCGCAAAAAAATTCCACAACTCAAAAGAGGGTCTGAAGTCTACAACCGTGAGTTACATAAATTCCATAAGTCTAAATACTTGTCCACACATGGGAACTAAACAAAAGTCAAAATGCAAGATGAGGCCCACAATGTTCCTAACCCACGAAGCCTTTACTTTGCGCCCTACCCGTGGCCTGCTTCCTCCCGATCAGCTTCTGAAATTCAAGGGAAAAATAGGTCGTGATCTTCGCAAGGAAGTTCAATATATCCAATGTCCCTTAGCCATAGTTTAGAAACCACACAACACTTATACATCACATACGCATTTAGATACCTTTCCATACAGATTCCCGCAATGTTAACACCCTTGGCACATAGTAACCAATCATCGGATTTAAGAGCGCCCGCAGGTCCCAACCCTTATACCCTATGGCCACTTTGACGCCTGCACAGTTTGTTACATTCCAAATACTTTCAACAACTTCATACACATCCCTCAAACTTGAACACACAGAGTTTTCTTGAAAGAGTACCTGTTTGTGAATAGTGTAACCAAAACCGTGGCATGCTCAGTTTTGAAATAGTGTAAGTGTGATTAAGTGAGTTGCAAATAAAGCAATACAAATGGATCCTTTTTCACACCAAGACCTGCGTCCCTCCTCAGCTACACACAAGCTCAACGAGCCTTGTAACCGATTCAAGACAGGCTGCACCACTCCCTCCAGGAGCGGCGCGGCAGCTCCACCCCGCTGCCCTCCATCAACCGGCTCAGCCAGCGGCACAAAGTCATGACCGTCCGGTTCAAGCGCCACAAAGGCATCCCCGAAAAAATCCTCCCCTCAGCCACAAAGGCTAAGTCCCAAGGCCACAAAGGTCTTGTCCATCACACGGTCAACACAGCCAACCAGGTCATCGCACAAAGGCAACCCGTCAACACACCACAGCCACAAAGGCTGCACCTCCAGGACCACAGAGGTCCTCATCGTTACCTCATCACCACCATTTCATACGAGCCACATTCAATCTCCTTCCCCGTAAGGAATCAATCACAGATTCTCCGACAATACATCACCTCATATCACACGCACGTAATCATTCAGGTGACTTAATCACCCGAGTTGCCAAGCTCACGGCACACCAGCACTAATCACAACAACTCACACACTTCAAGCATAAGCATGAAATCCACACAAAATACAAACGAAAATCCAGGAACAAGCATCAATCACATAAGTTCAACACTAGAACGACGAAGGTAAAACTTACACAGTCACGGTGCTCTTATCCCGAGCACCCCTACCAAAACCCCTAGCCCACATTGCATATACGAACGACCCTCTCGCAGCTGGTCCACCTCGATCACGAATCTCTCCCTTCAGATCAACCTGCCCGTTTTCCCTTCCTCCGCCGATAGACTCTTACACTCTCCTTCACGAACGATCGCCCTTCAACCTTCAGGAGTGCTTCTTCTTAATCTTGCATTTTCTGTTTTGTCAATCTTGCATTTTTTTTTTGGCGGCCACTAGGGTTAGCCAGGATTGAAATTTTTGCTTACCTTACGCCAACCATTTGAACATTGGTCACTGTGGCTTTTATCAATTCCAAAAGACAGCCATCCTCATTTCTTTTATCTTGGTAATCCTGAATTATAGACGCATCAGAAGACCCTCTTCTCTTTCTCGCCAAAACAAACACAAACATTATCACAGATTTTCAAATGCAGAACGGCACCCTACCGTGCCGAAATCCGACGGTCGAGACACAACCACGATTTAGTCCTAGGATTTTAGGATTTAGTTCTTTGGTTTTTAGGGTTTACCGCTTGGGTTTTTATATTTAAATAGGGTTTATAACATTTAAATTGGGTTTATAACATTTAAATAGGGTTTTAGATTTTTTCGACGGCGAAACCGCTGTAATATTATTTAGAAAAATAATATTATCCAATAGCAATATTTTTATTATATAATCCGCCGGTTGAGATGCATATTCGGCATGGTAGGGTGCATTCGGCACCATACCGTCCTGCATTTGAAAATTACTCCAAACATTATAGAATGGTTCAGGGTTGGTGGTATTGTATTACCTTTAGCTGAAAATAGTTGATATACCGGACAATTTTTTTTTGTGTCATAAAGTCATCGTCAATTTTTGAAAATGCCACCGCCCGGATTTGGAAAGTCCGAGAATAGCGTTCGGACTTGGTAAGTCCGAAAATTGTCGCCTGGACTTGCCAAGTCTGAGATTTTTAGATCCCGGACATGGGAAGTCCGAACATGATTAAGATTCTTAATTACAAAGATTAAGAAATCCCGGACTTGGGAAGTCCGGACTAGGCTAAAATACGAAAAACAAAGCAAGGGAAGAACAGCAATGCCCAGAGCAGGAAGCAGGAAGCAGATCATCAGGCAGTGTCATCTCTGGACCAACAAACACGCCGAGAGAACCCCAACTTGCCCTGTTTATTCAAGAAACTCGGCGTAATAAACAGTAATTTCAAGTGACTGCGAAAATAAAATGATGATAAAAATAATGCAATATTTTTTGGTTAGAGTATCCGAAGAGTTACCCAAAAACGCAATCAACTAGGCATTTTCGACGAGCGAGAGCTGGCTAGGGGATGGATTCGTCGCTCCTTCTGCGGTCGGCGCAATGGATTCTCCTCCGCCGGCAACATGGCCGCCAACGGGAACCCAAGATTCTAAACCTGCACATTACAATGAATCTTTCGCGCCGCTTTCTCACCCCAAGATGATAGCTCTGAACAAAGGTTCGAGTAAATGCCCTGGACGTGGAAAGGTATGACTGCAATCGAATTCAAAGCTGAAGACATTGAGAAATTGAGTCTCCCTTTTAAGAACACTTTAATCGATAAGTTTTCTCATGGGAGACCGCCGATTAAAGACATCAGATGGAAGATTACCACAATTGGCTTGAAATACTCCTTCACTGTGGGTTTACTGAATCATAAACATGTTCTAATCAGATTTGATAGCGAAGACGATAAAATCGCATGTGGATCAGAGAAACATGGTTAGTAGGTAGATATGCTATGAGATTATTCAAGTGGGTAGCGGATTTCCAGGATTTCTTTGTAGGTAGATATGCGCATGTGGATGAGAGAAACTCGACGTGTTTGTTGGTCAGATGACATTTCCTGGTGATCTGCTCCTACTTCCAGTTGCTGTTCTTCCCTTTTTTTTTCAGTGTGTTAGGCTAGTCCGGACCTCCCAAGTCCGGGATTTCTTAATCTTTGTAATTAAGAATATTAATCATGTTCGGACTTCCCATGTCCGGGATCTAAAAATCTCGGACTTGGCAAGTTCGAGTGACAATTTTCGGACTTACCAAGTCCGAGCGCTATTCTCGGACTTCCCAAGTCCGGGCGGTGGTATTTTAAAAAATTTGAGATGACTTTGTGGCACAAAACAAAATTGTCCCTGATATACCTTCCGTTTTTAGTACCACACCCCCCAAGCCAAGCTCCATGGCCTACTACCGTAGATATATATCAAATAAGCAAGATGCGGAACCAAAGATGTGCTCAAACTAATAAAGGCACTTTACAAGATGTCAACAAAAAAATATAAGGTACAGCTCCAAGAACATTTGAGCTTCACAACATGTCTTAGAAATGGCAAGGACGGTTTGTTGCGTTCCTTGTACAGTTGCACATCCTCCGCAAAGGCAACTGCTCTTAAAGCACTCTTGGATCCTCTAGTAAAAATGAGCACATCGTCGACAAAGGCAAGATGGGACACGGGCTGGCATCGCCTTGGAACTTTGTAGGAATAGAAGGGAGAAGATATTACTAGATGATTTAAATTCTGCCTTAATTCCTCTGCCGCTATAATAAATAATGCTGGAGAGATAGGGTCACCTTGTTGCAGGCCTCGTGAGGATTTGAAATATCCATGAACTTGGCCTTTAATCACTAAAGAAAACGAACAGGATGAGACTATTTGCCGGTTCATATCTATAAAGGGCTCGCAAAACCGAAGGATCGTAAAACTCTAATAAGAAAGATCCAGGAGACTCTATCGAAAGACTTAGCTATATCCAGTGTTCGAGAAAATGCTAGGCAGATCCTGAGCAGTCAGGGCTCGTTCAGCGCCTAAGCGACCTAGTCTCCCGCCTAATCGGTCTTTTAAGTGGCCTAAGCGGTAATTTGGGCAAGACGGAGGACAACATACTAGTTACTTAGGTGCGCCTAAGTGGCCTAGGCGACCTACTTCTCGAACAGAGGCTATTTCTAGTTTAATTGCAAGATTAAAACCTACTTGTTTCTTGTCTAGATAGTGTAGCATTTCTTGGGCTAAGAGAATGTTATCAGTGATGGCTCTACCCTTGACAAAACCACTTTGTTGTGGAGATATGATATGCGGAAGGATAGGGGCGAGTCTTAAGAATAGAAGTTTTGTTATGATCTTCCCTATAAAATTGCACAAATTGATAGGCCGAAAATCTGAACAGGACTCCAGAGCATTTATCTTTGGGATTATACTTATAAGGGTGCTGGATATTGCTCTAGTTAGTTCTTCCCCTGCAAAGAATGAGAGAACAACTGCAAGCAAATCCTCCTTAATTGTATCCCAATAGTAATGATAGAAATACATCGTGAATCCATCCGGACCAAAAATACTATCACAATCTAAAGAGAAGGTAACCATCTTGATTTCCTCAATATCTGGCCATTTAGTAAGGGAGTCATTCATTTTCGGGCTGATCATTTGATGAATTTTGTCTAACATACTAGGAGAGTCATGGATTTGACAGGAAGATAATTGTTCTTGAAAATGATTAATTAATAATTTGGAACATCTTTATTTTCTACCCTTACCCAAGCATCATTTTATAGTGAATATGTGTTTATTTTTTTACTGTGAATTTTAACTGTTCTATGGAAGAAGGTTGTGTTTTTATCACCAGACTTCAACCATTTGATTATTGATTTTTGCCTCCAAAGCATTTCTTCACCAAGAGAAATTGTTCTTGAAAATGATTAATTAATAATTGTGGAACATCTTTATTTTCTACTCTTACCCCAGCATCATTTTATAGTGAATATGTGTTTATTTTTTTACGGTGAATTTTAACTGTTCTATGGAAGAAGGCTGTGTTTTTATCACCAGACTTCAACCATTTGATTCTTGATTTTTGCCTCCAAAGCATTCCTTCACCAAGAGATTTTGTTTTAGGGTTGCTTGGGCTTGCATTAAAATAATTTTGTCTTCCTCTAGCCCCGATGTATCAAACTTATTCTCTAATAGAAGTAATTTATCCTCACCATCCCTAACATTTTGTTCTACGTTACCATAGATTTTTTTATTCCGCCCTCTAAGTTTTTTCCTAAGTCTTTTTAATTTAAATGCAAAGAATTGATAGGAATTGGTCCAACATATATGAACAGATGAGTTTTGGGGATAAAACTAAAATCTATATATGAAAGATTCAAAAGGAGATTCTCCCTTATGCACAATTTTCGAGGCATCACCAGAAATGTAATCTACACCAGAATTTCTCGCCGGAAACACCACTAGATCTACATACCATGGTTGATTAGGAATACTTCCTAGTCACCACAACTCCCCAGAAGTACACTAGGCACACCGGGGAACCTACCAACCTAACCCAAACACACCACACGCATTTCAGTACATACAACTTCACGAACTAGCCTGAACATCTTCCACCCTTTAGGAATGAGTAGTAACCAACCCCCCAACACCATAGCAGTTCCTAGGCAGTCAACCTAGCTCTGCAGAGAGATTAGGAAAGGGAAATCCATTGTAACCATAGATGACCAGCATAGGCACAACCACCTATATAACCCACCGATAGCTGAAAATAGAAGCACGGCAGAATAGGGTCAAGAAAGAGAAAATGCTCATGATCAATTAGGCCCAGGAGTTGAGAACACGGAAGGACATGAATAAAAATTTGTGGAGTTTTACCTCACAAACTTCCCTCCCGATATGGATTCGCGTCTGCTAGAGGAAATCCTAATTGATCAGGAACACATTGTTTACCTCTCAATAGCAAGGAAGCTCTTGCAATAGGGATTACCATTCGATTTTGTTATTTGTGAGAAAAAAGTCAGATACAATGCTTCTGAAACTCAATAATACATGGCTAGGCCATTTTAAACTAAATGCAAATATAGCAAAATATGCCAAGCAGGAAAGATTTCAGAGTAGTCATCCAACAAAACAGGTAACAACACATATACCAAACTCAAAGATGTCCCTCCTCAGCAATAGTAGCTACCTTGAAGTGCTAACGGGGATCCGTGCAAACAAAAAATAGACTGACCAAAGAAAGGAATTGATGATGTTAGGAAAAGATTTGTAAGTTAAGGAAAGATCAATCAATATAAATCTTTCCTTAACAAATAGAATCCCAAGATTAGGGGAGATTGGGGGAGAAGACGCGTGAACACTTGTATAAATACAATCAAACAAGAAGAGAAAAAACATAACAAAAAGAAGGATCAAATAATCTTCCCGTATAGTAGGGATTTCTTCCGAACCACGTAAATCTTGCATCTCTTTTCATTCAAACATACAATCAAACATGGTATCGGAGCAGGTTCTAGCCTGAACTCGTCATCTACACAAGAAGAGCAACATAAACCAGAGGAAAACATGAGCAAGGATTCGCAACCAACAAGAGTTGCAGGTTCAGTCACAAAAATTTGAAGAATTTATGAAACTTCAGAAGGATCCATCCAAACCCAAAGATGAGGAGGATGGATCGGTCATCATCAGTGATAAGTTAGACGACAACAACTACATCCTATGGTCCAGGATGATGGAACTAGCAATTGTGGGCAAGGGCCGCCTGGAATATATCACAGGTGACGCCAAGGAACCAGCCAGGGATGACCCAGAGTATCTCAACTGGCGGAAAACAGACACCCAAGTCTTGCAATGGATCACCAAATTCATTGATAGAAAATTGGTATCACAGTTCATATATTATCCAAATTCTTACGAATTATGGAAAATTCTCGACAGGACATTCAATACGGGTGAAGATAGCCTCCAGATCTTCGATCTGGTGACTAGGGTAGATCGAATTACTCAAGGATCACTGCAATTAAAAGACTACTATTCTCAAAGCAATGCACTTTGGACTGAAATTGATAGAAGGAGGCCAAATCTGATGGAATGTGTGAAGGACATCGAGAAACATAATAACCTTCAGAATGGGCACCGTCTATTCAAGTTTCTGACAGGACTGGATCCGGAATTCGACCCTATTATACGGGATGTTCTGAAACAATTCCCATTGCCCTCAGTAAACGTTGCCTACGCGACAATTCAGCAAGAAGCCACCCGGAGTCAGATCCTAAAATCATCGTCCGTTGCGGCTGCTAGCGGACCAAATTCATCATCCTCGGGCGAGATCGGATCTGGACTCATTTTTTACGGGCCGGAACAAACTCGTACAGCACAGTTTGCCGGTGCGACTGCAGGGGCAATGCAACCATGGGAATGACGATCAGACAACACCAGATCTCACGATGGCTCATCATCCTGCCGACCCTTCTGTGAGTTTTGCAATATTCTAGGTCACTGGAAACAGGAATGTTACAAAAGCAACCCACACATGTGGCCAAATTGAAGTGGAAGAAGAGGCGGACGAGGAAATTTCGGACGACGAGGAGGTTGAGTTGCCGTAATAGACGGCAGCCAGCATCACACAGAGGAGAATTCGATGGAAGAAGTTAGAGGAGCGAACTCGATGAAAGGGATCTGTATTGATGAAGTAGAAACTCGTATTCACGGTGACCCGACACCACCGACCTGCGGACCAGGTATATATACAAAAGAAGAAGGTGCGAAATTACATTCATGCCCACCTTACAATAATGCCACATATTTTAATGAGGGATGTTTTGGTCATTATGCACGGGATTGTGATAATGGGCCGATTTTAGAGGCTAGCCCAGTCAGATTTAATTCCTTGAATAGAAATGTGCGGAAAACAGGTCATGGGCCGAGGACAGATGAGCCAAAATTGGCAAGAGTGAGTAAATCGGTCAGTTCTACAGCCCATATGGTGGAAAAATCAAGTTTTGAAAAGAGGAAAGAATGGATTTTTGACTGTGGTGTCACAGATACTATTACTCATGATTTATTTGACATCATTGAAATGCAGAAAACTACGAAAAAGGGAGTCCAGACGGTTAATGGAGTATTTGTTCCTGTGAAAGGAGCTGGGAAAATTGAAATCTCTCATTCAATTAAATTATGAAAATGCCTATATGTGTCATCTTTGTCATACAAGTTACTCTCCATCAGTCACATATCGAAAGAATTAAATTGTGTGGTAATGATGTTTCCCAATTTTTGTATCTTACAGGATATCCATTCGAAGAAAATCATTGGGCGTGACACTGAACGGGAGGCTTGTACTATGTTGATGAAGTTGCATCGGAAGGGAGGACACTTCTGACTCGTGAGTCCCCGGATCCTCAAAGTTGGTTGTGGCATCGTCGTCTGGGTTACCCATCTCACTCCTATCTTCGTCAATTATTCCCTAAACTTTCCAGTATTCCTTTTGATTGTGAAACTTGCATTTTGGCCAAAAGCCATAGATAACCATTTTTATCTAAGCACACTCGTGTTTCAAATATATTTTCTCTAGTACATTTAGATGTTTGGGGGCCAGCCCCTGTCATTGGGGGACAGGGGTTGAAATATTTTGTGCTTTTTATCGATGACTGCTCTCGTATGACCTGGATTTACTTCATGGAAAACAAGTAAGAGGTTTTCGAAAAATTCAATATTTTCTTCAAAATGGTTCAAACTCAGTTTCAAATCAAAATTCAAATCTTCGCTCTGATAATGGGGGTGAGTATATTAATAGTAAGATGAAAACATTTTTTTTCGGAAAATGGGCTGATACACCTGACCTCGTGTTCATATTACCCACAACAGAATTGGGTGGCGGAAAGAAAAAACAGATTTCTACTTGAAGTGACTCGAGCTCTCATGATGGTGTCCCATGTCCTGTCCAGCTTTTGGCCCGAAGCAGCTGCTACCACAGTCTATTTAGCAAACTGCTTGCCCTCACAAGCCTTAAAATTTCGAACCCCCATCCAGACACTGTCTGGGTTTGCTCAATTTTCTCCACCTATGTCCTTAAACCCTCGTGTATTTGGATGTTTCGTTTATGTTCATATTCCCAAAATTAGTCGGTCGAAATTTGATGCATGCGCTGAAAAATGTGTCTTCGTGGGATACAGGAGTTCTCAGAAAGGTTACCACTGCTACAATCCTCTCACGGGACGGATGATCACTACTATGGATTGCAATTTTGTGGAAACAGAGTACTACTATATGCCGCTATCCAAATCCGAGAGCCAGGGGGAGAATGTGGATTCAGACTCTTTGGATTGGCTAGCTGTCTTATCACCGCCACAGCCGACTCATGCGCCTCACATGCCAAGCCCGGATCTACCCCACACTACTCCGACACCAAAGGTGTCTCATGTGCCTCATGCACCAGCCTCTTCATCTCCATCACCCACATCAGATCATGCGCCACACACGCAAGAGCCATCTCACGAGTCAAGAAGATTGCTCGGACCGGACTAGGACATTGACGGAGTACAACTAACCCAGGAGGAGCCACCTCAGTTACTTTCCTCATTGGATATCCAGGTAAGTACAGATCCTCCTGAACTTCTACTACGGGTTCTATGGATTCTATAACTGACCGTGATATAGGATCTCCCACTACACCGAGATATGTCTTGCCTCACCGCTCTACTAGAGAGGTAAAGTCGAAGAAGTACACTCCGGAACATGTTTCAAAAACTCAGAGATATCCAGTGGCTGATATGGTCAGGGGGAGCCTCACTGAGTCTGTAAAAGCCTTTACTGTTGCTATATATGCTGATGACGCACCAAGAAATGAGATTGAAGCAATGAAAAGTCCGGAATGGGTAAATGCCATGAAAGAAGAAATGAAAGCCTTGGAGAAAAACAATACCTGGGAGAAATGCCAGTTGCCTGCAGGAAAGAGACCAGTGGGATGCAAGTGGGTGTTCACGGTGAAAAGAAATGCAGATTGTTCAGTTGAGAGATACAAGGCCAGACTCGTAGCCAAATGATACACACAGACCTACGGGATTGACTATTCAGAGACATTCTCGCCCGTAGCCAAGTTTGACACCATCCGGATACTACTCTCTATAGCTGCCAACTTGGATTGGCACCTACACCAGTTTGATGTGAAGAATGCCTTTCTTCACGGCGATTTGACAGAGGAGGTATATATGGAGAGACTACCTGACTTCTCTACTGACTTTTATCCAGGAGAGGTGTGTAAACTGAAGAAGGCATTATATGGGCCGAAGCAATCTCCGAGAGCCTGGTTTGGGCATTTTACCATGGTTATGAGGAAATATGGTTATACACAGAGCAACTCCGACCATACATTGTTCCTTAAGCGCCGAAATCAGGGCATCACGTGTTTGATTATTTATGTCGATGATATGGTGATCACAGGAGATGACACATATGAAATTGAAACCTTGAGGAAGAATCTCTTCAGAGAATTTGAGATGAAAGACTTGGGGATACTGAAATACTTCCTTGAGATTGAGGTCTCACGATCCAAATACGGAATCTACATCTGTCAGCGGAAATACATCTTGGATCTACTAGCAGAAACTGGGCTACTTGACAGCAAACCATCAGACACTCCTATGGCTATGAACCACGGTCTAAGAATGATAGAAGAAGCAAAAGAAGCAGGCAAAAGCCAGTACCAGCACCTGGTTGGGAAGTTGATTTATTTAGCTCACACTCGACCCGATATTGCATATGCAGTGGGAGTAGTGAGTCAGTTCATGCATAATCCTCAAAAGGAACATATGGATGCAGCACTCTGAATATTGAAGTACCTGAAGGGGAGCCCTGATACTGGGATAGTCTTTAAGAAACATGAACATTTGAGAATTGAAGCTTACACTGATGCCGACTGGGCAGGCAATCAGAGTGATAGACGATCGACCTCCAGATATTTCACCTTGGTGGGTGGAAATCTAGTCACATGGAAAAGCAAGAAGCAGAATGTTGTGGCATTATCCAGTGCAGAAGCCGAATTTCGAGGAATAGCCCGTGGCCTGACAGAAGTACTTTGGATCAGGAAGTTGATGACAGAATTAGGTTTTGGACCATCTAAAGCATCCCCCTAATGTGTGATAATCGTGCAACGATTCACATCTCACATAATCCAGTGCAACACGACAGGACAAAACATGTTGAAGTGGACCGGCACTTCATTAAAGAGAAGCTTGAAAGCGGGATTGTTAAACTTCCTTTCGTAAGGTCGGAAGATCAGTTGGCGGACATCCAAACCAAAGCAGTTAGTGGCAGGATCTTTCATGATGCACTATACAAGTTAAGTGTTGGACACCCACACCCAACTTAAGGGGGAGTGTTAGAAAAAGATTTGTAAGTTAAGGAAAGATGAATCAGGATAAATCTTTCCTTAACATATAGAATCCCGAGATTAGGGGAGAGTGG
>JAOYMZ010063619.1:0-12768 GCA_025802335.1 Pinguicula primuliflora
TGGGAAAGACGGCGAGTTCTTGGAGGTTGAAGAACTGGGAGTGAGGGTTTCTGTTTTCAGGCGTCACGTGTTCTGATGTAGTATTCTTTTAATCTGGGCCATCGAATCTGAAATCAATGGTGCAGATTGATCGTCCAGCAACATAAGGTTTTGTACAGCAAGAAATAATCAAGCATAGGAAAATTTCTCTCTACTGGTTTACTATCAACTAAACCAGTTTCTGCAAGTAGATCTAGGATATCCTTCCTTTGAGAGATATAGATGCCTAACTTTGATCGTGACACTTCGATTCCCAGAAAATACTTCAACTTTCCCAAGTCTTTCATCTCAAACTCTCTGAACAGATTACTTCTCAAGGTTTCAATTTCTTCCGTATCATCTCCTGTGATCATCATATTATCGACATATATAATTAAGCACGTGATGTCCTGATCTCGATGTTTCAAGAATAGTGTATGGTCGGAATTGCTCTAAGTGTCGTACTTCCTCATAGCAGGGTGAATCGACCAAATCATGACATCGATGACTGTTTCAAACCATATAAAGCCTTCTTCAACTTGCATACTTCATTCTGATGAAAACTGTGTGAGAAACCAGGTGGTCCCTCCATATATACCTCTTTATCTAAGTCTCCGTGTAAGAAGGTATTTTTAACATCGAACTGATGTAAATGTCAATCTAGATTTGCTGCAATAGAAAAGAGAACCCGAATTGTATCTAGTTTTGCTACTAGAGAGAAGGTCTCTGCATAATCAATTCCATATATCTGCGTGTATCCTTTCGCTACCAATCTCGCTTTGTACCTCTCAATAGATCCATCAGCTTTCCTTTTCACAGTAAAGACCCATCTGCATCCAATGGATTTCTTCCCACTCAGTAGCCGACATTTTTTCCAAGTCTCATTTTTCATCAAGGCAGTCATCTCGTCTTCCATTGCTCTCCTCCATATGGGTTGATTCATAGCTTCAGTCTCATTCCGGGGCAAATCCTCATTACATATAGCTGCAGAAAAAGCTTGTGCAAACTCAGAGAGGCTCCCACTGACTAGGTCAGCCATAGGGCACCTCTGAGTCTTAGAATCATGATCGGGTGTGTACTTCTTCAGCTTAACACCCCGAGTAGCTCTATGAGGTAGAGCATACTTGGGTGCACTCGGCTCAGGGTCAGTCGCATAATCCATAAGCAAAGAAGAATCAATACGCAGTAGAATATCAGATAATACCTTGATATCTGTTGAAGAAGATGCTTAAGGCAGCTCATCCTGTGCCGGCTGTACTATATCAATGTTGTGCTCCTGTAAAGGTGATATACCTGACTCATGAGATGGGTCTTGTGCGTGAGGCACATGAGACGCACCGGGCGTCGAAGTAGGATGAGACTCTGAGCTTGGCACGTGAGGCGCATGAGTAAACTGTGGCATCAGTAAGGAGTCGAGCCAAGCAAGGAAGTCTGGCACATGAGTCTCCCCCTGACTCACTGGTGGGGAAGATGACGATAATAATACTCAGTTTCCACGAAATTACAATCCAGAGTAACATGCATACGATGAGTCGTAGGATTATAGCATCGATAACCCTTCTGGTACTTCCATACTCGACAAAGACACATTTCTCCGCACAAACATCAAATTTGGTGCGATGTATCTTAGGAATATGCACATAAACTATGCACCCGAACACACGGGGCGCCAATGACATCACGGGCGGCACATGAGTTAAATCAGACAAGGTTTGAATGGGGGTACAGAACTTCAAAATTTGTGTAGGCAAGTGATTTGCGAGGAAAACTGATGTAGCTACGACTTCAGGACAAAATTAGGATGAAACCTTTGACTCAATCATTAAAGCCCAGGTCATTTCTAGAAGAAATTGATTTTTCCGCTCGGCCACCCCATTTTGTTGGGGAGAATAGGCACATGACGTCTGATGAATAGTCCCATTGTCAGAGACGATGCCATGGCCAGCTTTGCAGGTCAGGTGACTCACGAGCCAAGAGTGTCCATCCCTCCGAAGTGACTTCATCGACATAGTACAAGCCATCATGTTCAGTACCACGCCCAATGATCTTCTTCAAATGGATATCCTGTAGAAGACAAAACGTCGAGCACATAAGAACAATACAATTTAGTTCCTTCGAGATATGACTGATTGAAAGTAGCTTGTATGATAAAGACAACACATATAAACATTTAGACAATCTGATAGATGGAGAGATTTCAATAATTCCTGCACCCTTCACCGGGGCAAATTCATCATTTGCCAACTGTACAACTTTCTTATGTGTTTCCTGAACTTTTATAATATCAGAAGCATCATATGTAATAGTATCTGTAATCCCGCAACCAAAAATCCACTTAGATTTTTTCTGGGGAGTAGATTCCTGCACAAAATTTGCATTAGCACTGTCTCTTTCATTCTAGGCCCGACGTCCTGCACATAAACTAACTTTCTGTGGCCCAACATCTGATTTATTCCCAACAAATAGATTCGGCCCAGATTTATTTTCAATTTTCGGCCCAATTTCAGAAGAAATATTGAAATTACGAAAACATCCCTCTGGGAAAAAATGCACATAACTAATATTAGAGGGGTAATGTCGTATTTTTCGCACCTGAGCTCGTTTTATTTATACCTGTCGCCCGGGTTGACTCTTTTGCCAGGTTCTGCAGCCAGGTCTCGATCGTCTCGATCTGGATCCCTTCTCTCTCACGATTTTGGCCACAGCCGTGGCCGAGATTCGCAGTGCCGATTTCTTCCGGGGAATTGGTCGTCGGTGGTTTGTGGCCGCCATCAGTAATAGCTGCACGACTGCCCCACCAACCATTGCTCATTCGTCCACCCCTTTTGCCTCCGCGACCCGGGTAACCATGTATTTTCTAGCAGAATCTTTCCCAGTGACCGACCGCTTGACAGTGGTCGCAGAACATTGCTGGTATGATGAGGCACCGATGTGGACGGTGTTTTCTGACCGGTGATCATCTGGGTGTGTCACAATTGGACAGGATATGCTGCTGCCGGGTCTAGGGTTCCGGTAGCTATCAGTCTCTGAGCCTTTCATGGCTAATCCTATCCCAATGTCGCCTAAAGTGCTAGTGTTCAAGCCGCCAGACACCGTGCTGGATGAGGATTTCCATATCTGACAGCGAGTGGCCTCCCATCGTACGGTTGCATATGCTACGTCGACGGAGAGCAACGGTGATTCCTTCAGTATATCTCTAGTAGTAGCCTCATACTCCGTATTGAGTCCAACTAGAAATTTGAATAAGCGGTGTTCGGATTGAAGTCGGTTGTATTCGTTGATATCTTCAACGCACTTCATTAGATTTGGCCGATGCCGATCGATTCAGTCCACAATGAGTTACACAGTGAGTAATAATCCTTTACTTTCATCGTCCCTTGCACAATTTGGTCTGTCTTTGTCATAAGATTGAATATTTGGAGCGAAACTTCCCCTGAATTGAAGGTTTTAGCGAGAATTTTCCACAATTCATATGAATCAGGATAATAGATGAACTGGTTTACCAGTTTTCATTCAATTGATCTGGTAATCCAGTTGAAAACTTGTTTGTCCTATTGCCTCTATAACTTGTACTGGAGATTAGTCTTTACCAGTTCCTTTGCTTCGCCGGCAATAAATTCCAGGCAATCTCTTCCAATAATCGTCAGTTCTGTCATCCTGGCCCATAACACGTAGTTGTTACTGTCCAATTTCAGGTCGATGATGAAAGGAGCATCATCCTTCTCAGGTTTGATTGCTTATGGCTGAGACTGCTGAGAGTTGTTCTGATTCTGCATGAACTGCTCAAATTTTTTAGACAGAAAGGTGTTGATTTCGGATCTAGGGATAAGTTGGCTCGAACTGTCCCCGCCGGTCATGATTCACGGCTTGTTGCCTTTGGTAGATGACGAGAAAATGAGATCAATTTCTTTGCTCCGATACTACATTAAGAAGACTGGCCTGACCCATTTTTTGGGTTTGGGTCTCGGTGCCTTTGAAGAGATTTGGCCCGACCCTCGCAAGGGTCAAAAGGCTGCCCGACCCTCACAAGGTTCAATTGGCTTTGAAGAAAATCGAGCCCACATGTTGTGCGTCTCGTGGGTGCGGGTGCATGTGTGGGGTTAATTTTTGGTAACTATGTGAATTGCCCTCATTAAAACCTTAGGCCCAAGGTATTTGAGTTCAATTCACCTAACTTATTTATACTCGAATATTTTGACTTCTCTGTCTGGTGTGGAGCATTTAACACTCCCCCTCAACTCCGACTAGGAAAGTCCTGTCGGACTTGAACACCTACACTGTATAAACACAGTGGAATCTGCTCTGATACCATGTTAAGAAAAATAAATACAGATTTTACGTGGTTCGACAATGTCTACATCCACGGGAGGACTTTGTGTTGTATATTCATTCATCGGTTGTGTACATGTATATAGGCAAGTCCGTAAGACTCCCATGACTCCATGATTCCCATGGTCCCCATAAATCTCGTAATCCCGGGACTCTCTTATAAGGTAAGGATTTATATATATCCTTACCTTATTTATAATAACTACTTCTCAACAGTTTTTTCGTTCTTAGTTAATAGCCTGACGGTTCTTAGCATACATCTGGGCACACATACGATCAATAAGAGAGTTTCCAGACTGGAGTGATGGATTTCTTTCACAATACATTTTGATTTTTTGTGTTCTTCGATTATTTTGGTTTTTCAACTCGCTTTTCGACTTTAGGACCCTATGACTCAAATGGATTGTTGACCGAGTTGTGCTTGCAAACCCATTGAGCTGAAGTACATTTGCCAGGACACAACTTTGAGTTATACTGCTTGCATACCCATTGAGCTCAATCTACTTCTTTTAATTCAAACATGTGTTTTTGGCCCGTGAGTCTTCGGAGTTGTATGACTATTGGGTTGGTGCTTTGATCCTGATTCATTACCTATTGTTATGCGGTCTTTTTGGAGTTATGGGCTAGAACAACTACAAGGCACCGCTCCCACAGCACCGCATTCACACCGTTAAAGCACAAAAACACACACACCAATCTTGGTGTGCGTGTGTTTCCGCGGATCCCACTCCCAACATTGTGAGAGGGCGATGCTGTTGCGGTGTGTTTTAGAGTTTCTCGTTATGGACTTTTGACTTAATTCCTGCCCCTTCTACATTTTTCTGGCACAACTCCTATTTGGCGGCGTGAATTGAAGCCGGCTGATCGTCACTTTTGCCCGAAGGCAATATGAAGCGACCGTCGTTTTAGCAAGCTTAACAACAAACTTACCCGGATAATTTTTTTTTGCCACAGGGTCATCACGCATTTTGGAAAATGCCACCGCCCAGACTTGGCAAGTCCAAGAATAGAGCCCAGACTTGCCAAGTCTGGGATTTTTTGCCCAGACTTCCATATACCGAAAATTATAAATCCCGGTCTTTGCAAGTCTGGGAGTGATTAAAACGGCTAATGACGGTAATTAGGAAATTCCGGACTTCCCAAATCCGATAATTAATACTTCCAGACTTGGCAAGTCCGGGATATTTGATTACCTTCTGGTCGGCCTTTCTTCTTTCTCATTTTCTACCGTCGGTTGCCGTCCCGTTTTATCATCCTTGACTTGTCAAGTCCGATGCCGCCGCCGCCACCCGTCCCTGCCACAAGAAAGAATTGTAAGGTAATTGATTATGGTTTGAAAATTGGTTTAGGGTTTATGAAATTGTTATGAAATTTTTATGAATTGTTATGGAATATTAGGAATTGATATGAATTGTTAGAAATTTTTAGTGAATTGTTATGAAATATTATGAATTTTATATGAATTTTTATAAATTATCAGAGATTTGATATGAATTGTTATGAATCGTTAGAAATTGTTAGTGAATTGTTATGAAATATTTAAAATTGTTATGAATTTGTTATGAATTTTTATGAATTGTTATGTGTTATTATGGATTTGCTATGAATTGTTATGAATTGTTAGTGAATTGTTATGAATTTGATATGAATTGTTAGTGAATTGTTATGAAATATTTAGAATTGTTATGAATTTTTATGATTTGTTATGAATTATTATGGATTTGATATGAATTGTTATTAATTGTTAGTGAATTATTATGAATTTGATATGAATTGTTATGAATTATTAGAAATTGTTGGTGAATTCTTATGAATTTGATATGAATTGTTAGAAATTGTTTTGAAATATTTAGAATTATTATTAATTTGTTATGATCTTTTATGAATTGTTATGAATTACTATGGATTTGACATGAATTGTTAGTGAATTGTTATGAATTTGATATGAATTGTTATGAATTGTTAGAAATTATTAGTGAATTGTTATGAATTAAATATTTGATATGAATTGTTATGAATTATTAGAAATTATTAGTGAATTGTTATGAATTAAATATGAATTGTTATGAATTATTAGAAATTGTTAGTGAATTGTTATGAAATATTTAGAATTGTTATTAATTTGTTATGATTTTTTTATGAATTATTAGTGATTGTTATTTGAATTTATATGAATTATTGTTCTATTTTGTAGCATGTCTACGCAGCAAAGTCAGAGACCAGATCTGTACCCACCAGTTTCACATGAAGTGTTATGGGATTTGAGCACACATCGTAGCTCAAAAATTTTAGAAAAGAAAATAAAGGTAGGTCACGTGATGAAAACACACCATCCGGATCTATGTATATGTTTGCTAGAGTTGCATCGCTGGGTGCAGCAGTGCATATTTGATGTTGGGATGTGGGGTACTTACCTCGCCGCAGATATACAGAAGGATCACCACTTCATTACGGCACCGGTTGAGAGGTGACATCCGATCATACATACATTCTAGTTATCGTTCGGGGAGTGTTCGATCACTCTCCTAGATGTTTCGATGTTGTGGGAGATTTCTGTTGACGGTACTCCCATTCGTTCTGGTGCTGTGGGGGATGCACACAGGACATTCCAAGAGGCTCGATTGTAATTGGAACGTTGACTTGGCATGCAAGACTTACCTGGAGATGCCTTCTCCCAGTCCGCAGCCAAGATACCCTTTGTTGGGGCTACTCATCATCCCTTGCGATCACTGACGTGAGCACCGAGGAGGAAGTGCAGTTCTATAATCGCGTCGTGCTTGCACTTATAGTGGGTGGTATTTTATTACCGGATAAGTCTAGTAATAAAATTCATATGAGGATTTTCCGCTTGTTGGAGAACTTGGGCACCATCAGGCGTGATAGCTTAGAGAGCGCCGTGCTGTGTTATCTTCATCATTATCTATGCATGGCTCACACCAAAGATGTCAAAACCATGGGTGGAGCGCGAGGCTCATTCAACTATGGGGGAATTCTAGACTGCCTACTATCTCCCCCCAGACTATGCCCACCCGGTTGGAAGGCCACGAAGTTTGGAAAAATTTGGACTTTCCTGAGGTCTACGGGGTAAATTTATTAGGCTGATGAGGAGCGTAGACCAGGGCAGACATGTGATCTGGATGTTTCAGATACAGTTGGATGATGTACGTGCCACTCAGGTTCGTATTTTGATGTTTCCATATTTTTTTCGAGTATGATATTCATATTTTTTTAAATATGATCTTAACGACTTCTATATTACGTGTAGTTCGTCTGCAATCCGTACAGTGTAGAGGAGATGTCTCAGGTTAGTGCTGAAGACCGGTTCTTGTAGGACTACGACGATCCAATCTTTTATATGGAGTTCATTGCGTTCGTTCACGCCTATCGTGTTCGACATCAGTTTGGCTATGTTTAGCCCATTCTAGAGCTGGTCGACAGGACCAAAGAGACGCTGCTTCACGAAATTGTTAACCGTCCTCGAAGTACTCTCCTCCCACAGTACCATCAAATGTGGGACAATAGAGAATACTACGTTATAGGGAATCCACCTCTATCGGATATAATTGGCATATGAGACCTTGGTTATACAGAATGGTTTGATCGGTATCGCCGGCCCTACTACAGTCCCATATTGCCAAGACCGGAGATGGAAGTTTCGTACGATCAGCACGCGTTACTCGCCATGACGGTAAAATTAGTTTTTTTATTTTTTATTAATGAATTTTTTAATTCGATTTATTCATATAAATTTATTCTTTACTATTTACAGCTTCGCCGGCTGCGAGAGAACAACGCTGTCAGACAGTGGATCAGTGGCGACAGGCTGCGCAGGAATGCATCTCGGTTATCTCATCTCGGATAGAAGGTCCTGTTATGCCTAAACCAGAACATCAGTACAAGTGGACTTCACTTGACACTCAGGGAACACAAGTAGAGACCTCAACTGAGCCGAAAACATGGCAGGAGTTTATGGACGAATTACTGCAACCAAATAACCAATAACATTTATTATTTTATTAGACGTATTTATGTATTATGCGTGTATTTTAGTATTTTATTTTTATAAAAAAATAAAAATAATATTGAATAAAAATTTAAGAAAATAATATAATGCGAATATAATTTCCCGAAGAGTGATGCTACATATCCCAATATTTTGTCCCTAATTCATCCCTACATGTCGTTTAATTAAGAATTTTGCAAGTTTAGGCTATCATTTAAATGTCATTAAGAATTTTGTATGTTAAATAACTAATCTTTTATTTTTGTAGGAATGAATTACGGACAAAATATTAGGGCATGTAGCATTATTCTTTCCCGAAAGCCTAAACCCAAAATCCCGGGCGCATATTCCTCAAGGCCTCTATTTTGGAACTTGTCAAATTCGGGCGCATTTTAAAAAACGGGGGACGAGTACATAAACAAAAAATTATTCAACTTACCCTCTCTCTCTCTTCCATCGTATCCTAGGGTTTAAGCTCAAGAAAAAATGCGTTCTGCTTCAACTGTGATCCGGTATTTTTCGTATCATCGTATTCCTTTCTCAATCTTCATTTAAACTTTAGAGATACAGGCAATTGGAACATTTTGGACCCTGAGTTTGGTCTGAATTAAAATTCGTTCTTCAGCGCGTTCAATTTATCCTGCCCATCGCCGACTTCAGGGATTTTTTATGTCGTTTTTATTTTGATTCTAGCGGTTCACTTAATACGGGTTTTACGCTCGATCGTCGGTTATAGAAGATGTTGCAAATTCGGCTTAGCAAGCCTGTCACTGATGTTGGTGCAAGTGCTAAACCCGGGCCTGGGGAGACTGTTACTGTCGCATGCCCAGATCATCTAATCTTAGCTGAACTTCCCGTGGCCACGAGTCTGGGTACACCGATAGCAAGTGCGGTTGTTAAGACTGTTGGCCGTAAATCCCGTCGGCAGCTTGGTGAAAGGATTCATTTTTGTGTCCTATGCGATTTTCCTATTGCGATTTATGGTCGTTTGGTAAGTCTTGCATATGCTCTGTAAGGCTTATTTACTTTTTCTGTTTAATAGTTTAGCAATAAGCCTCTGTTTTTCTATTAATTTTGTTCTCTATCATTTTATTTCAAAACTGTGCACCACTAATCTGCCCGAGGAGTATGCACCCTTTTAGTTATTTCAGCCGTTAACAGAAGAAGAACGGATGGTTCATGTGTTTAGTGACTCAGTTATCATAGGCATGCTGAGAAAGATTATCCGTAGTCTTTGAATAATAATTCAATGTTTATGAATGGTTAATTAGTGTCAGACAGAGAACCCAACGTTCTAGGGTCCTCGTATATTTACTTGAGTTGTTTGGTCAAACGTGTATTTATAACTACTCTAACTTATGGTTTTGATTCCAATGCTTTATTAATTTTACTATGCAGCTGCGGGGAGCGGATTCAAAAGATCCAAACAATCAAAATGATGGAAGGAATTTTTATATGTGCAGCACCTCGCTGTCTCAAGTCCTTCTTGAAGAAGAGTGACTTTGAGTTTCATATTAATGAGAGCCATGCTGACATTCTTCATCCCAATAAGGAAAGGGAAGGCCACGAGCTGGAGGATGCAAGCGCCAGGTGGCCGTCCGCCTCTGATACAACAGTCCAAGCGCCTGCAAAATCCTTTTTTTCTTCAAGCTCTAACTCCCATGTTCTTGATCGTGAGGACAAAATCCAACGTTCCCAATTCGGAGACCAACCATCTCCAGGACCTGGCATGCAGCCAAGACCAATGCCATCTTTTTCTGGGCAACAGTATCAAAGGAATTGGAACTTTTGGACCCTGAATTTGGTCTGAATTAAAATTCGTTCTTCTTGCGCGCGTTCAATTTATCCTGCCCATCGGCGACTTCAGGGATTTTTTATGTGTTTTTTATTTTGATTCTAGCGGTTCACTTATTACAGGTTTTACGCTCGATCATCAGTTATTGAAGATGTTGCAAATTCGGCTTAGCAAGCCTGTCAATGATGTTGGTGGAAGTGCTAAACCCGGGCCTGGGGAGACTGTTACTGTCGCATGCCCAGATCATCTAATCTTAGCTGACCTTCCCGTGGCCAAGAGTCTGGGTACACCGATAGCAAGTGCGGTTGTTAAGACTGTTGGCCGTAAATCTCGTCGGCAGCTTGGCGAAAGGGTTCATTTTTGTGTCCTATGCGATTTTCCTATTGCGATTTATGGTCGTTTGGTAAGTCTTGCATATGCTGTGAAACTGTTTTTATTTTTTGCTGCACAACTAGTACTCGTAGGTTATCCTTAATAATCCATTGTTATTGCAGATCCCCTGTGAGCATGCCTTCTGTTTGGATTGTGCCAGGACTGATAAGCCTTATTTGCTTTTTCTGTTTAATAGTTTAGCCATAAGCCTCTGTTTTTCTATTAATTTTGTTCTCTATCATTTTATTTCAAAACTGTGCACCACTAATCTGCCCGATGAGTATGCACCCTTTTAGTTATTTCAGAATCTATGTAACCATCATAATTTTCATAGATGGCTGGAGTTGTGAGAACCACAAAAAGGCCTGCAGCAGAGTAAAATGCATTGGAAAAAAGATAGCCAGAAAAAAATGTCAGCAAGATCTGACTAGTAGTTAATATTTGATACTTACAAGTGTAGCACAATGTGAAGAAATTGACCAGGCTCCCAATTATGGAAATCATCAAAAGACAAACAGCTAGTTTGATGAACATACTGGAGTCCCTTCCTAAGGCTATGTCCTCAGACGCGGCGAGCACGGTATTAACATGATCACGAATGAATTTCGCAACTTCCGTTGTTGTTTCTTCTGAGAGATGCAAATGAGGTAGAGGTGGAGAAGGTCTGCATCAAAGAAATTACACGGCGACAGGTTTGTTTGTATATGATTGGAAAATATCTATACAACTTCATTCTGATTCTAAAAGACCAAATACATTGTTAGCGCGGATCTCAACATCCTAAAAAAGATCTCATAACCGTAGGTTTAATCAGTTGAGGAGTTTAAAAAAATGTACTGAAATGTCGTGCATAGTATGAATGAAGTTTTAAGACAGATTAACCTGTTGAATATTGCTGATGATTTTGCCCAAAGGAACAAAATGGTGAACAGGAGCAATAACACACTGGAGATAAATGAGAGCAGTGTATAACCAGATATCTCAAACACCAGCCAAGCAGCCAACGTACATACTAAAATTCCCAATGTCAGATCTTTCCGTCTCCACAGAATGACATCTGCGACTGTTCAATATATGAAAAACAATCACACCACTCGTTTGGATCTAAATACCATACCAGTAATTGTCAATAGAGAAATTTTCTAGTGCAGATGTTATGTCCCAATCCATCCTTATAATATATACTATTGGATTTTGATCGTCATCATCATTTAAGTCACTTATATCATATGTCACAATTATAACTTGATACCGAATTCATATGTCCCAGTTATAACTTGATACGGATGGTACATAGCATTGAGGACTGAACATTTTTCAATCAATAATAAGACTTATCAGAATTGTAATGTTAACTATATTTTATTGAACTAATAATTTTAAGATCTGAACTTTTTGAATTGATGGAGAAGACAAGAAGTATGAAAACAAAGTATACAATCCTTTTTGGGGTGGATTTCACGAGCATTTTCATCAACAACTTACCAAGACCTTCCCCAAGAATCTGATGAACTGTTCTTTGCCTGTTGAACAACCGATCTGATGCACCCATTTTCAAGAATTCAGAGACTAGCAGAATCCATCAACAAAGTCAATGCATAGGAAGATCGGTTCTCTACTGAAGAAAAAGGTTGAAACTTTGTACGATTCAAACAGAACTAAAGCCCAATTCCATCTGTAAGCTTATCCACAGAAATCAGATACAAAATGGTTTGATAGTGGTGGCCTTGAGCACCAGACTAAAAGCGATTCTTTTGCTTTGCTAAAAAAAAAAAAATCACCTCTCTTTCGTCAGCTCGGCCAATCGGCCCAATCCCATGTTTGGTGAAGGGGAGTAGCTGGGTGACTGGGTCTTGGACGGTGGTCTACCACTGGGAGTTGGAAATGACAAAAATGATATAGTGCACGGTGCGCGGAAAATGATTGTGAGTGAGGGTGTGCGGGGAGTTATGTGTAAATTAGAGGTGTGCGAAAATGAAGCTGTCATGTGGGACCCACTTTTTTCTGTTGGGAAGTTGGGCGGTACAGTTGATAGGAATTGGGAGCCTAACTTACTGCTGTGAAGGGCACTAAAATACCATAGGTATAGGTGATATCAAAAATGATACATTTATTGTAAATGTATATAATTTGTACATAATGTAATTATAAGATACAATTAGCCATTCCTTCTTGAAATTGGTCGCACCATTGGAAAGCCCATACATTGAATTGCATATGTTCAAGTTTTGGTGATATTCCGACGAGGCAA
>JAOYMZ010063630.1:0-12766 GCA_025802335.1 Pinguicula primuliflora
TTCTGGAATTTTCTGGATTCTGAAAAACAGAGAAGGAAATAAATAAATAAGCCACCAGACAACAGACACTACTTCAGTAAAAAATTTGGACTGGGGCTTATACTTAAAGCCCCTTGTAAGTCTCGTGTTAGCTCTTTCTGCAAACTTTCTGTGGGCCTGTGAGCCCGAGGTATTTACTGCTTTTGACCTGTGAGCCTAACTGCTATTTGTTGGCCTGTGAGCATAACTGGGTTACTACTTTGGCCCGTGAGCCCTGCCTGTTTAAATTTGTGTATGAATTAGGGGTCTTAGTGAGGAGCCCTGTGAAGAGGACCCTTGAGGACCTCTGTGGGTAAGTCCCTTGCTTGATTGAGTCTATTGCTAGGGTCTTTAGCTAGCCAGTTTGTCAAAACTTGGTTAACTCTTGAAAATAAGAGTTCTGAGGCTGTTAACTAGCTTGAAGCTTCTCCTGTTTGCTCTTGAGAATACTTGAATATTTCTGCACATGAGTACAATATACTTTGTGACTTCTCTGTGATTCTGTGACTATCTATGATATGTGGATATGACTACCCTTGTTGAGATCTCTATGTTTGATGGGAAAGGGGATTTTCTGTCTTGGGCTAGGCGCATGAAAGCTGTTTTATCACACAATAAAGTGCATTATGCTTTGATTAAAGATGTTTTGAGGTGGCCTGAAAATCTTAGGACTAAAGTGGAAGAAATTAAAGAAGTGGCTCTGAATCTTTTGATCTTGAACATTTCTGATGGTGTGATTAGACAATTAAATGGTTCTGAAGATCCTTTAGTGATTTGGGATAAACTGCATGTATTATATGCCTCTAAAGACCCTACAAATCTGTTTTTTGTGAAAGGGTCCATATTTTCATATAAAAAGGAGTCTGAAAAGTCTATAATTAAAAATTTGAATGAGTTTTTCAAACTTACACAACTGCTTAAAGGTATTGAGCATGATATTGATGAGACTTCTATTGCAATGATACTTCTAAACTCTGTAATTGAGGATTATTCTGTGGTTAAAAATGCCTTGCAATATTCTGGTGGAATTCATAAAGTAGAGGTCATTATTTCTGATCTAAAGTCTAGGGAGTTAGAACTGAAAAGGTTGAAACGTGCCTCTACTGTTTTGTTTACTTCTGAAAAGGAAAAAATTGATCCTGTGCAACCTAGACAAGATTCTAGGTCTTCTGTCCAAAATCAGAATAGAAATAACAAGAATTTCAATTCAAATTCAAATGGGAATTTTCAGAATTCTAGAAATTCAAATTCTAACAACTCGAAAGGTTCTCAAAATCAATTTTCAAATCAAAGGTCTGGTTTTCAGAACTCTAATCAACCTAGGTGCAATTTTTGCAACAAACCTAGTCATATTTTAAGTCACTGTTTTACTTATAACAAAGCTTTGAAGTTTCAACAGAGTTTGAATAATGTGAATAGTGGTTCAAATGTTTTATTTGTTGCTGATTGTCAGAATCAAATGAAGTAGGAAATTTCAGGAATGGTAATATAACTGGACAGGTTGCTTCTAAACGTGTACACAGTCAAAACTGCAATAACAATGTGAATTCTGTTGTATGTTCTGCTCAGAAACAATGTATTCATAATAATCATGTCTCTAATTCATGCATGAACAACAATGTGAGTAATTCTAATGGTGAAAATAATCACTGTGATCCTACAAATTTGGCCAGCTACTCTAATAGTTCACTGCAATTGGATTCTGTCTTTTATGCTGAAAACGATGAGGATTTGCATGCTGAAACAAAAACTTCTGAAATAGAGTATGATGCCTTAAATGATTTCATGTCCGAATGTTTGAAATACAGTGAGTCTATGCCTGGTCAGAGTCTGACATTGCCTGCTTCTGAAACTGATCTTTCAAAAACTATGTCTGGTTTTTAAAACTCAAAAACTGTATCTCTTTTTCAAAAATCAGAATTAAATTCAGAAGATGAATCTGTTTTTCAAAAGTCAGAGTTGACTGAAATTGATGATTTTGTTTTTGATACTTGTTCCAATGTGGATTATGTCTTAAATGTAACTGATAAACAGTCTTCTAAAGAATGAGTCTTAGATTCTGGATGCACTTATCACATGATACCACATTTAGACTGGTTTAGTTCTTTGGATAAAAGTGTGCATGATTTTGCTATCATGGAAAATGATAATACTTGTAAAATAGAAGGAACAGGATCTGGTTGCTTGAAACTTGAAAATGGTACTTCAATTAAGTTGACTAAGGTTAGATATATTCCTGATTTGAAGAGAAACCATATTTCACTTGGTATGCTTGAAGAAAATGGCTGTCATTACTCTGCAATTAATGGTGTCCTCACTGTTTATAAGCATGATTCAGTTGTTTTAACTGGTATTCGCAAAGACAGACTGTATTATTTGAATGGGAAGACATTATGTACTGATGTATTGACTGTTTCTAGTGTTGATGAAACTAAGTTGTGGCATTTGCGTTTAGGTCATATGAGTGAAAAGAATCTGTCTATTTTGCATGCTAAGGGGCTACTGGGTAAACAGAAATAGGGAAAATTGGTTTTTTGTGAGTCCTGCATTTATGGAAAACAGCATAGGGTCAAATTCCCTAAAGGTGTGCATAGGTCTAAACATTGTTTAGAATATGTGCACTCTGACCTGTGGGGGCCTGCTTCAGAGGCCACACATGGCGGTGGGAAGTATTTTCTGTCTCTGATTGATGATTTTAGTAGGAAGGTTTGGGTATTTCTGTTGAAAACCAAAGATGAAACTTTTGCATATTTTAAAAACTGGAAGACTTTGATTGAAAATCAGAAAGGAACCAAGGTTAAATATTTAAGGACAGACAATGGTTTAGAATTCTGCAATCATGTGTTTGATGATTTCTGTGCATTCCATGGCATAACTAGGCATCACACAGTTAGATACACACCTCAGCAGAATGGTATTGCAGAAAGAATGAATAGAATACTGCTAGAAAAGGTTAGGTGCATGCTGTCTACTTCTGGTTTGTCAAGAAAAATTTGGGGTGAAGCCCTTCATACTGCTACTTTTCTGATAAATAGAACTCCTTCTAGATTCATTTGTTTTAAAAACCCTGAGTCTGTTTGGTTTGATTCTGAAGTTAAGTTGGGAAATTTGAAGGTCTTTGGATGTGCTGCATTTGTTCATAACAGTGTTGGTAAACTTGAACCTAGATCTGTTAAATGCATCTTTCTGGGTTATCAAGAGGGTGTTAAGGGGTTTAGACTGTGGATTAAAATGTGTCTGGAATGAAAGTTATTATAAGTAGAGATGTTATCTTTAATTGATTTTCCATATTTGAATGCTGATATGAATAGACATGAATCTGATTTTGCAATTGATACACCCAGGAGGATTTCTTTGGATAAACAGACAGTCCCTAAATCCCGTATTGAGGTGGAGCATCATCCTACACCTCAGGTTGAGGAGGAGGATGATGGGAATGGTTCTATCTCAGAACCTATTCCATCTCAAGTTATTTCTGAAGTTGCTTGACAACTGTTTTACCTGAAATTGTTGTTGATACTGTAGAAAACTTGCCTGAACCTGAAACTGTGGATGATAATGTGGAAACTGAACAGCCTTTACAAACTTATGTGTGGCTAGAGATAGGGAGAAAAGGATTAGAAAACCAAATTTGAGATATGCTAACTATGCTGAAATAATTGATTATGCCTTTACTGTTGGTCAGCAAGTTTTATTTTATGAACCTGAAACTTTTTCTGAAGCTCTTGCATGTTCTGATGCTCTTAAGTGGAAACTTGCTATGGATGATGAAATTAAATCTTTGCATGATCATAAAACCTGGATTTTAGTTCCTAAACCATCTGGTAGAAAGGTTATTGGTTGCAAATGGACTTTTAAAGTTAAAGAAGGCAATTCTAAATCTGATTCTGTGAGATATAAAGCTAGACTTGTTGGTAAAGGTTATAATCAGAGGGAAGGATTAGATTTTACTGAGATTTTTACCCCAGTTATTAAGTTTAAAACTATTCGCATACTGCTTACTCTTGTTGCTTGGAATAATCTTGAGTGTGATCAACTTGATGTTAAAACTGCATTCATATATGGAGATCTTGATGAAGAAATTTATATGACTTAACCTTGAGGTAATGAAGATAATGAAAATCTTAATCATGTATGTCTTCTGAAAAACTCTTTATATGGGTTAAAACAGGACCCTAGGCAATAGTATAAAAGGTTTGATTCATTTGGCACTAGTTTGGAATTTGTGAGAAGTCAGTATGATTCCTGTTTTTACTTTCTGATCAGTGGTGAAAGTTCTGTTTTTTTGCTGTTATATGTGGATGATATGCTTTTGATAAGTAAATCTAGGTCTGAAATAGATAAAATGAAGCTGAAATTGAAATCAGAATTTGAAATGAAGGATTTAGGGGAAGCCAAGAAGATTTTAGGGATGAAAATTGACAGGAATAGGAAAAATGGTACTCTTAAATTGTATCAGACAAGTTATATGAAAAAGGTTTTGAAGAAGTTTGGTTTTGAAAGTGTAAAATATGTTTCTATGTCTTTAGCTTTACATTTTAAATTAAGTAAGCTGCAATGTCCTAAAACTCCTTCTAAAACCTTAGAAATGGAAAGCATACCTTATTCTAATGTCTTAGGTTCTTTGATGTTTGCAATGGTAAGTACAAGGCCTGATTTATCCAATGCTGTCTCTTTTCTGAGTAGATTTATGTCTAATTCTGGCTTGGAACATTGGGCTACTCTGAAATGGGTTTTGAGATACTTAAAAGGAACTTATGATCTTGGTCTTGTCTTTAAAAGAAACTGTCAGAACCTGAATTTATGTGGTTATGTAGATTCTGATTTTGCTGGTGACTTTGATTCTTGTAAATCTACAACCTGTTATCAGTTCTTGCTAGGTGGAAACTACATAAGTTGGAAATCTCAGTTACAACATATTGTCGCACTCTCCACTACTGAATCTGAGTATATTGCACTAACTGATTGCTTTAAAGAGTGTTTATGGCTGCAGGGTTTGCTTAGTGAATGTCATATACTATCTGATAAAGGAACAGTTTATTGTGATAGTCAATCTGCTATACATTTGAGTAGAAATCCTGTTTTTCATGAGAGAACTAAGCATATAAATGTAAAACTGTATTTTATTCGAGATATGATTGCTGATAAAGCTGTTTTGTTAGAAAAAGTAGACACTAATTTGAATTCTGCAGACATGGGGACTAAAGTAGTGACACAATTGAAATTTCAGTTCTGTTTGGATCATATTGGCATGAGTAGGGGTTGATATCCTAGATACTGTCACTAACTTTCTCTGCAGGAGTATATTTTATTTAGGTACTGTTACTGTTTTCAACTGCACAGTCAGAAGCATGCTAACTTGAAACTGAAATACAGGAGCTTGTCTTCATTCTCTACATCTCTGCATGTTATTTTTAGTTGCTGCATATTTTAGGACTGCTAGCAGGCTGCCTTGTGATTTCTGTGTCAACTCTTGTGTCTTCTGCGCATGATCATGCTACATTTAGTCCATATCTGGTTCTGGTTTTGTGGTTGGATGTCTGCATTGTTTTTCTTTCTGCAGGAGGTGGTTTTTGGTCTGAATCATGAGTCCAAGGTGGAGATTGTTGGGTGTGACCTCATAATCCAGCCCACTATAGGGCCCAGTTCATGGCCCATGAGGGAGTGCTTCTTTCCTTACACCTATTTCAATTACGTATGTTCTTTTAGATTGGACCCACTGTGCACAGTTTTTTGTTTTATGCACTTCACTCACATTCACGGTCTTGAAGATTGTCGGATAATGTAAATATTTATTTGAGTCTAAATCTTCGGGTTCATGATGACTCAAATTGAATTGTCAACCGAGTAACGCTCAGCGTAACCTGAAGGTTGAAATTCATATCCTCGGAATACCCTCAATTGACCTCGGAAGCCTCAGATACCAGTTCATTAGTTGGATGCTGTTCTGGGCCTGTTTTTGGGCATTGGGCCTCCTGTTTATTCGGCCCATTTCCAATTACCTTTTTTATCTCTCCTTTTATTCATTATCCCAGTTGTTTGTCCTTGGGCCCGTCACATTTTATTTTTTACCATTACCTCGGCCCAGTTGTTTGGCCCGCTTCCTCTTTACATTTTTTGTATCGATACGGTCCAAATGTGTTGGCCCGTTTCCCTCGCCCTTCCATCAAACCTTCTGGACTCGAGTATATAAGCTGTACTTAACATTTTTTACACACTTTTACTCACTTTCTATCCTGTATACTCTCTGCGGCGCTACTCTCTCTGTGAAACCCTACTTTTCGATCATTTCGATCGACATTTCGCCACTCTATACAGATTTTCATCCGATTCTTTCACTGGATCCTTGATCCTTGCTGCATTACCTTCATTTTGAACCAATTGTATCTGGTTTCTGTAGTAGTCAACGTGGTTGACTGAGGCCAAAACTGACGGCCTATTCCTATTCCGACATTCTACGCTCGTGTTATTGTTGCTATACGCTTCCGCGCTCCTTTTGTGACAAGATTTGCTATATACATTTCGGTTATACGTTTTGTATATTTCAATTTCTTGTTGTTTACTAACGATCTCTTTGTTATATTGCAAGATCCGGTCGATTCATCACCAACAAATACAACATTATCAGTGGGCGGGCAAGCTGTTGTTATCAACTCTCGTATATCTTATATGCTATGTTACTATTTTACCCTATATCGAGCCCATAGGATTATTATTTTAACCCTTGAGAGAGTAAAGAAAGACTTTTCTGGGGTGAACTAAAAAATCAGAAAATAGTTCATTGGCTCGGGTGGGAAAAAATAACACAACCAAAGCATTAAGGTGGTTTAGGACTTCGAAATTTCGAAGCCTTCAACCAGACAATGCTTGGAAAGTGGGGAAACCGAATAATTGAGTACAAAAATCCTCTTTGAAAACAAGTACTACGTTCCAAATATGGAATCAAAGGGTAAGGATAGGCAAAGTTCGTGAGCTGAAGATGACACTATATGAAGGAAGGCAAGGAACGAGAGGACTGATCAAAAAGTTGGTATGGTGGCAATACATCAGAAAGATTCTACTGCAAGGATGGTATCAAGATTTATGGAAGCTCAATATGGGAAGAGGAGAACATAGCCTCTTTTGGGAGGAACGCTGGATAGGAAGTGAGATTCTAGCACTATCATTTCCCAGATTATACAGAAAATCAAAGAAGGCATCACAATCATACAAATGGACAGATGGGAAGCTAGTGAATGGCATTGGATGTTTGAATGGAAGAGAAGTCTAGATGATTTTGAAGAAACAAAAATGAATGACATGCTGCTATGTTTAACTCACACTAATATGCAGGTAGACAGGGATGATTACTGGTCACAGGAAGAAAACAACCATGCTGATTACAAGGTCAAAAAATTGCTACAAACTACTTCTCAAAAACGAATAGGTAGCATGGACACAAGAAGAAAGACAAAAGCTCAAAACGGCAGCATGCAAAATCATACCATATCAAATATCTATTTTCATCTAGAAATTGAGGTAAGAGTGCTTACCATCGCAAGTGAATTCGCCCGAGGCCCAAAACTGAGTAACTGTTACCCCTGCCTTCTTCTGATAGTTCTTCACAAACTGTTACCCCTCCCCTGAATGATTATGTTTTGGCTAGAGATAGAGAAAAAAGGGTCAGGAAGCCTAATTCTAAATATGCTAACTATGCTGAAATTGTGGACTATGCATTCGTGATAGGTAATCAGATTATTCATTATGAACCTGAAAGTTATTTTGATGCTATAAATTGTTCAGATTCTGATAAGTGGAAAATGGCAATGAATGATGAGATAGAGTCTCTAAATAAGAATAGAACTTGGATTTTAGTTTCTAGACCTAAAGATAGGAGAATAGTTGGGTGTAAATGGATTTTTAAAGTGAAAGAAGAAAACTCAGATTCTGAAACTGTAAGGTTTAAAGCTAGACTAGTTGCTAAAGGATATAGTCAACGTGAAGGTATAGATTTCAATGAAATTTTCTCTCCTGTAGTCAAGTTTAAAACAATAAGGATATTACTGTCTCTGGTTGCTTGGTATGACCTTGAATGTGAACAACTTGATGTTAAAACTGCTTTTTTGTATGGTGACCTTGAAGAAGAAATTTATATGGATCAACCTTTAGGGTATATAAATGAAGATTATCCTGATTCTGTTTGTCTACTTAAGAAATCCTTATATGGTTTAAAACAGGCCCCTAGACAATGGTATAAGAGATTTGATTCATTTGTTACAAGTCTTGGTTTTGTGAGGAGTCAGTATGATACATGCTTTTATTTCTTGATCAAAGGTGTTATTGTTCTATACCTGTTACTTTATGTTGATGATATGTTAATAGTTAGTGATTCCAGAACTGAAATTGATGTTTTAAAACTGAAATTAAAGTCAGAATTTGAGATGAAAGACCTTGGTGAAGCTAGAAAAATTCTAGGAATGGAAATTGATAGAGATAGACTTAATGGAACTCTGAAACTACATCAAACTGGTTATATAAAAAAGGTCTTGAAGAAGTTTAATTTTGAAAATGTAAAATCAGTAGCTACTCCTCTTGCACTTCATTTTAAGTTGAGTAAAAATCAGTGTCCTCACACACCTTCAGAAACACTTGAGATGGAAAATGTTCCCTATTCTAATGTGTTAGGTTCTCTGATGTATGCCATGGTGACTACTAGACCTGACTTGTCCTTTGCGGTTTCCTTTTTGAGCAGATTTATGTCTAATCCAGGGCTAGAACACTGGTCTGCACTGAAATGGGTTTTAAGATATTTAAAAGGGACTAGTAATTTAGGTCTTATGTTTAGGAAAAACTGTGATACACTTAACCTAAATGGCTTTGTAGATTCTGATTTTGCAGGTGATTATGACTCTAGAAAATCTACTTCATGCTGTCAGTTTTTGTTAGGTGGTAATTGCATAAGCTGGAAATCCCAACTACAACATATTGTTGCTCTTTCAACTACTGAATCTGAATACATTGCTTTGACTGATGCTTTTAAAGAGTGCTTATGGCTTCATGGTTTATTATCTGAATGCAATATACTTTCTGATGTTGGGACGGTTTATTGTGACAGTCAGTCTGCAATTCATTTGAGTAGAAATCCTGTGTTTCATGAACGTACTAAGCATATAGATGTAAAGTTACATTTTATTCGTGATATAATTGCTGAGAATTTGGTCCTGCTTGAAAAGATTGATACAAATTTAAACCCTGCTGATATGGGGACCAAGATTGTTACTCACCTTAAGTTTCAATTTTGTTGAGATAGGCTTGGCATGTGTTAATTTGTTCTTGAGCTGCTATATCTGTTATTTTTCAGTCATCTTGAATTTTGCAGAAATGTGAACTTAGGGAGCTTCATTCTGTTTTTGTTTCATCTGCATTGTCAAGTGCATGCTGTTTTGGTACAAAAGTTACATCTCTGCATCTAATTCTTGTGTCATCTATGCTTATGCATGTTGCATTTAGGCCCATACTCGTTTTTGTTTAGGTTTTGATAGTCTGCATTTTTTTCTTGCAGGTACTTACATACTGGTCTGATCATCTGTTTGAGGTGGAGTCAGGATTAGGTTTTTTTTTAGTCTCTTAATTTCTTATGTTTAATTACTTTTATGGTGTTGTACTTATGGCATGTATAAACAGTATTAGTACAGTATAATCCTGTAATAGTTTAGAAGACCGAAGACTGCTGGATTGTAGGTCTAAGGTGGAGATTGTTGAAAGTGGGCCCTAAATCCAGCCACATCACAAAGCCCAGCTCATGGCCCAAGAGAGAGTATCTCTTTCCCTATTCTATTTTCTTTCTTGTTGCATTTTTTGCACTCACAATGCACGTTTAAAGTTTTGTGCACTTCACTCACATTCACGTCTCGAAGATTGCCAGATGATGTAATAATATATGGGTCTAAACCTTCGGGTTCGTGATGACCCTAATTGATTTGTCAACCGGGTAACGCTCAGCGTAACTTGGAGGTTGAAATTCACACTCTCGGAATATACCTTAGTTGACCTTAGAAACCTCGGATACCAGTTCATTGTCGGGTTACTTGATCGTGGGCCTTGCGCCCTCTTGCACTGTTCGGCCCAATTGCTCGTTTGACCATTTTCAGCCCTTTCCTATACTTGTGTTTTTGGCCTTTTGGACCCATTGTCCATTTTTTGCATTCTGTTCCTGGCCCATTGAGCGGCCCACCTATACTTACTGTTATCTGATTCGTTTGTTCGGCCTGATTGTATTTGTGTCTCGCGGCCCGTTTCCCCTCTGTCTCACCGAACCTTCTGGACGCGACTATATAAGCCACACTTATAACATTTTACTTCACTTAACACTCTTGTTTTTCTCTCTCTTGTTGTTAACTCGCTGTATCTCTCGAGAAACCCTAGTTTATCCAGTCTTTGATCGTGGTTTCCGCACACTCTACTGATCTTTGAGTGATTCTGTCGCCAGATCCTGACTCCTTGCTCCATTCTCCGTCGTTTGAACCATTTGGTTTCCGGTTTTCGACGAGTCAACGAGGTTGACCGTGCCGTAACTAACGGCTAAGTTGCTATTCCGGTGTACTACTCACCGGATCTCATGTTCTCATGCTTCTGTGCTTCGATTGATACAGGATCCTTTACATACATTTCGTAATATTTCGATTTGTATTATTTTATATCCTGTAACTGACTGCTCTTGCGTTTTCTTGCCAGATTCGGACGATCTATCCACAACAGTTCTCATAGCAAAACAAACATTCACTACATAAAATAAAGCATCAAATGCAAAAAATACTCAATATCTCAGTAGACTAGTCTGAAACATTCTCAATTACTTATGTATGACAGATTTTGGTACACTTCTATATAATGAAAGGAAAAAATCTCACTTATTCAATCCTCTAATACTAAAAATTCAACAAAAGCTAGAGGGATGGAGATCAAAATACTTAAGCCAAGCTGGGAGACTAACCTTACTTAGACCACTACTTCATAGCATTCCAATATATTAAATTCTGAAATCAGGTAACCAAAATGCTTCCAATCGTACCAATCGCACTAAAATTTCTTATCAAGTATCCCATTGGAATGGCGAACCTAAAATTGAATTCTCGGCCGAAACTATTGAAATTTTAGCTACCCCCTTTAAGCAAGAACTTGTGGGCAAATTTAGCCATAGAAGGCCCTCTATGGATGATCTCAGAAAAGCTATCACGGTGATTGGGTTGAAAGCAGATTTTTCAGCAGGTTTAATTGATCACCGGCATGCCCTTTTGAGATTCAAAAGTGATGAAGATAGAAGAAGAATCTGGATGAGGCAAATACAGAACTTCAAAGGTTACACTATGGGAGTATTTTGCTGGTCAGTAGATTTTCGTCACAATATTGAACCACATTCTTCACTAGTATGGATTGATCTGCCAAATCTGCCTCTATACTTATATGATCCAGAAAGCATATATGCTATTGCTGACAGAATAGGCGAGCCAATCATGATGGATCAGTCCACCATAACTCTCAAAAGGCCAAGTGAAGCTCGTGTTTGTATTGATCTAAACCTATTGGAAGAGCCACCGAAAAGGGTATGGTTAAAGAGGGGAGAAAATAGATTTAAATAGGAGATAAGATATGAATATATCCCTCCCTACTACAAAGGATGCATGAAAAAAGGTCATTCCCAGAAAGAATGCAGACCGAATGTAATGGAGACTGAGCCAAATGAGAAAAAGGAAGATGTTGCTGCAGCAAACTCACTCCCTATAGCAAAGATCTCTAAGAATCACCACACTGAAAAGGGAAAGAGTGAGGAACAAAAGAAGGATAACAAGCTACCTCAGAGCAGAAAGAAGTTCCAAATCAGCAGAAAAACTAGGGAATGGCATAAACGAAAAGAAAGGGGAAAGAGCTTGAAAGTGTACAAACCAGTCCAAAAGGATACCATCCCCACTGATTATCCATCCTCAAGTAATCTGCCTATGGTAGCAGAAATCTCCAAAAGAAAAGCTCCTAAAGCAATCTTGGAACACAATTCAGACAATAACCAGAACCTGATACAGGAGGATAATTTAGACAAAAGCGGAGAAGTCCAATCTGGAAGCATGGCTTCAGCTAGAGCAGTAAGTAAGTTCTCTAACCCTACGATTGCTAATACACCTACTCTAGAACAATGCAACACATTACCGAACACAAAGAGTCACCCAATCCCACCAACTTCCCAGGAAAACATAGAGTCAGGCACTGAAGAAGCCCAAAGATCTTCAGAAAAAACAATTCAAATAAAAATAACTTGGCCAAATCTAAGAACCGGAATCAAAGTCAAACAATGCACCATACAAATATATCAGCTCAATTAAACTCAAATGCTCCAAGCTACACTCCTCTAGCTGTCTCAATAGAAAACTCACATATCCCAGTCCAAAATCACATGAACACTGTAATAATCGAAGCCCTAAATGCAACCCATATCAACAGAACAACTATCGGATGATATGAATCTTAGCCTTCAAAACTTAATATCCACTCATCCTAGGCCGGATGGTCGCCGCCTCCGTGCCGGCGACGAGGCCGGCACCGGTGCCTCTACACCCGGCCCCTCTGCAGCCCCTTGCACCTTCCCCCCAATCCGAAAAACAACAGCTTGACACTGGCGATGGCTCCAGCCGGAGCCCTGCAGATTCAGTTCCTGACGGTGACTTGGTTTCCGGACAGAGTAACCCGTCTGGTGGCCGGGAAACGGCACAGCATGGGA
>JAOYMZ010063641.1:0-12766 GCA_025802335.1 Pinguicula primuliflora
GATTATTTAGTTCTCGGTATGGGTCATGCATTTTGGTGTGAGAATTTCAATTCCGTGATCCGAACATTCTTTCTTTGGGTTAATTCAGCGATTTGTTGTCAAGAATACAGACCACGGCCTGCGTTCAGTCACTTGACACCTTGCAATTGTGATTGTCGTGCTTGGTCGAATACTCCGACTCCTTGATCTAATCCGTGTTCTATTTTTGAATGTGCATTTGATTCTGAATTCTTGCTGATTTATGGACAGGATTATTTAGTTCTCGATATGAGTCATGCATTTTGGTGTGAGAATTTCAATTCCGTGATCCGAACATTCTTTTTTTGAGTTAGTTCAGTCAATTTATTGTCAAGAATACAAGCCCCGGCCTGCGTTCGGTCACCCGACACCTTGCAGCCGTGGTTGCACGTAAGTTCGAAGTCAACGAGATAGAAGTCGTGATGAACATTCAGGTCAAGTCACCTTGTGTAGATGCGTTTGCAGCAACAAATGGATCCAACACGAGATCACTCGGTCTTAACTCGCCGGCGCCGGACTACGAAAGGGTTCATGATGAGGAAGCATGTCGCGGCATGTATCTCCATATCGTTCCCATCAATGCACTTTTTCCACCGCCAAAGGTTCATGGTAAGAAGAAGGAAAGGCCATTTTCTCCGCATTCTACATTGGAAGGAGAAGCAAGAATGAAGCACAAGAATTACTGCCAGAAGTGCGGTGTCCTCGGACACTACGCGAAGACATGCAACAGTGAACGTGTTGATAAGGAAAACGAAACTATAAGTGGAGACAGGAGTGAGGGTTGCAGCCTACAGTTCGTATCGTACCCTTTCCAATTTTTCATTTGCTGAACATTTGATTGAGACTTGAGAATAAGGATTCAGTTGTATTCATTTCATCAATGTAGTTGTGAATTCAGTTGTATCCATTGCTTAATCATGATCTATTCATTAGCGCAATCATTCATGTCCGATGGTAAGAGCAGACCTTACGTGGTAGACCCAGACACGACGTCGGGCATTAAATATTTAACAATAAATAACTGACGTCGAACAAACGTGAATATCCCGGATGAGTCATTCGTGCTCCACCTATACTATACTGAGCACAACATACGTGGTAAATCCGGATAATGCAGTCGGTCCCTAAACTATTATACAAACAACGCAATTGATAAGACTGCGATCAGTCGTGGTTATCCCACAGAGTCATAGGATGTTTTGTACACGTTTGATTTTGATGTGTTTTGACTTTTGATTATATTCAATGTGTACGAACAAATTTCACCAAATTGGCATGACTTGTCGCATTAAGAACGAATGCCTCTCAACAAAATACATACATAATTTTTTTTACCAAAGCAATACATAAAGGAATTAACTAAACAATAAGTTATTCTGCACTGTCGGGAAATAAACGAATCCCTCTGTCGACACTTCATTTGCTATATACTATTATTATGAAGTTTCTTCCCCTGAACTATAAGCTACTCTGCACTATCGGAAAACGAACGAATTCCTCTGCCGATTTTATATGAGGAGTAGAATCAGTAACCTTTTGCTCGAGGTTCTTTTTCTCGTTACTTAGCTTTGTAATAATTCCTTCCAAGTCTTTGCATTTCCCATATGATATGCGGTGCGGAGATTGCTTTTTTTTTCCCGGAAGATACACCAGCTTCAATTGTAAAAGTGGGAGTTCATTGGTAGAAGGCAGCGGTACTGAAGAATATGGTGAGTATATTCTGGCAGGAATGGAATCGGAAAAGAAAGCGACGTTGACAACTATGTTGTGAATGAGTAGGTAATTATTCTTAGGTTTGTTGCATATATTTATGGGGACTTGAATAAATTATCATAATTGCATTGTGGAAAGACTCGCTCTGTTCTGTTGGTGAAAAGACGCAACTTCGTGCATGCGCAAATCATGAAAAGACTACACACGCATGCGCTGTCTACAAAAAGATTCACTGTGGGTTTAGGGCCCGACACACGTATTCAGGTTCACCACGCTGGTTCTATCCACTTCTGACCGTACGAGCTCGACTATACGTGGTAATCCTGGTTACCTCAGTCAGACCCCAAAATATTAAACAAACAAAGCAATCGACAGGATTGCGACTATCATTGTAAACTCGGATAATGCAGTCGGACCCTAAAATATTACACAAATAAAGCGATCGACAAGACCACAACCCATCGTGGTTATCCCGGAAGATACATTTGTGATCCAAATATACTGTACTTCATGGTTCTATCCACATCTGACGGTACAAGCTTGACTATACGTGGTAATCCCGGTTACCTCAGTCGGGCCCTACACTTTTAAACAAACAAAGCAATTGAGAAGATCGCGACTGTATGTTGTAAACCCGGATAATGCAGTCGGACCCTAAAATATTAAACAAATAAATCGATCGATAGGACCGCGACCCATCGTGGTTATCCCGGAAAAGACATTCGTGCTCCAAATATACTTCATGGTTCTATCCACTTCTGACGGTACGAGCTCGACTATACGTGGTATTCTCGATTACCTCAGTCGGGCCCTAAACTATTAAACAAACAAAGCAATCGTTAGGACCGTGACTATATATTTTAAACCTGGATAATGCAGTCGAACCCTAAAAAACAATATTTAATTTGTAACCTGTTGACTTTATTTTTTTGTATATTTTGGGATCATTTGACTTTAGCCATAATTAAATACCCGAATAGCAAAGTCAAAAATAACTCATCAGTCGACAAAATAATGATGCATTCGTGGATAATCCGGATATCTCAGTCGGGCTCTTACCCTAAATTCGAAACCTCAAATACTTATTTATTTGAATACTTATCCAAACAAATAAGTATTTAAAATAAAATATTGCGCGTGTAGTCTTTTCATATAGACTGCTCGTGTAGTCTTTTCATAGACAACACGTCTTTCCATGAGCAGAGCGATTCATTCAAATTATGTAGAACAGCTGGAACATTGATAATCATTCAAGATCTTGTTATATAAATAGATACAACATGTAAGCATGGTTGCCAACGGCGCTTCCTTCTCCGTCTCCGTTTCCGTCCCCGCCAGAATAAGGCATATCATATTATTATGTGCTCTTTATCGTAGAAGATAAATCAGCAGCCTTCTACCAATTACACCCCCACCCTCCAAACGGTTTGTTTACCAATGAAGTGGTGTTGGTGTGTCTTCCGGAATAAAGTGAGCTGTCCTTAATGAACTTTGCACATGGATTAACAACAACGCTTGATTTCGCCACAACGCTTTTCTAACAAGGAGAACAGATATGAGATGCAGTCCAACATTGGAAGGAAACTTACATCTTCTCTTGCCATCTTAAGGCAATCCACATGATTTGCTGAACATGAATCTCCATCAAACGGTCATCTATAGGCGATCGACTACACAGTAGAAGTGGCACTGGTGCGTCTTCTGGGATAAAGTTGCTCCACAGTGAATATTTCAATTCCGAAGAGAAAGTTTGGATAGGGACTAATACGCTTCAGTCGACCTGATCGCGACCCCACGATATGGCTTGATCGTTCACAGCAATATTTATTTTTGTAACTTTATTTTTGTAAAAAGGATTATCATAATCGATATATGAATATTATTTAAAATGATTATTTCTGTATAAAATCTTAATTAAGCCTGAATTAAAAGAGCACACATACATACACCTCGGATAGTGCATTCGTTTCTCTCACCGCAGTCGAGACTATGACGTTACGTATAAATTCAAAAGTGCAATAATTATTAATTATGACGGAATAAAGCTGTCCGAATCTCATAAATGATTTGGATCAACACAGAATTGTCAACTGGTTTCACTTCCAAGATGACGAGATTATTAGCATAGTTCATTGTGCCAATTTATCAATATAATGAAGCATGTCTTTCAATTTCTTTGGCATTGATTATGTAACTAACTGTCGATATTAATCGATGTAATTGATTATTAATAATAAAATTGACGATATTAATATAATGTATTATAAAATAATGTAATGAAACATCTCTGTGCGTCGTTTCATGTTCTGATTTGATGAGATGGATTGGAACGGAAAGGACGATAATCAATTCCCAACGGGTTCACCATGATTGAACGAGATTGACGGGTCGAATCATTCATGAAGGTTTTCTTTGACTACTTCGGCATCATGGTTGGCGGTATCCGAGGCAAACGACATCACCCGACATCATCAAAGACAGGTTCATAGTGACATCGAGGTTATTCAGACTGAACCGATAGTCATGATGCCGACAGTCATGATGCCGACAGTCGTGATTCCGACAACACATTCGTTCGGAACCCTACAGCACATTCGTTCGGAACCCGACAGCACATTCGTTCGGAACCCGACAGCATATTCATTCGAAATCCGGATAGTCGAGACTAAATTATCATCAACATTTTAGTATATATACTAGATTCTTCCTATTTGATATCCACAAGCAGCTCAAATATGATTAATTCGGTGACCGTGATGGCGTATCGTTAGACAAGACAGACGAACCACAATGCTGATCGACATCATCTTCCATTCTTCCCATATTCTGAACGAAGCGTTCGCGACAGCCAGCTATTGGGCCTAATATGTGTTCTTCTATCATACGGTAGTTGATGTCACCGCATATGGCTCGCCTTCCAAATAATTCGGCCTGAAGGGCAAAGTCAGAGGCAACGTCAAAGAATTCGATCGTGCCGGACACACAGCGAAGTTTAGAAGCAGAAGCAGCTAAGTTAGATGATAAGCTCCAAGAGATGGTGGCAATTTTGGCTGCATTAGTGGCGTCGAGGTTATCCAGACTGAACCTGTCGGGCTATATCGGGTCATGATGTTCAGCGGTTACAAAGTCAAAGGTGGTAGTCGCTGCGACAAGGTCGTCGAGTGCAGTGTCGAGGGCTGCATTGGATGAAAAATCGCCTGATTTGGCAATGTTGTTGCACAGGGCGACGAGGCATGCGGCGTCGGAGGCGAAGATGGTTGCAAAAGCGATGATGATACGGAAGTCGATGAATGAGACGACAATAAGGTATGAGGCGATCACGACAATAGCGGTAATTAAATCGGCTAAGGCTGCGACGGCGGTACCCATTGTTTGAACTTTTAAACTCTAGGATTTTTTACCGTCGGAGATGATACAGTAAAAAAATCGTTTTACGACCACTGAATTGATTATAAGGTATTAAGAAGGCTTAGTATTTTTTTTATTTTTATTTTTTTTAAAATCTTTTAAATAAAAATATAATAAAAGTAAATTAATAATGCAATAATTCCATATAGAAAATCACTTTGGATTTCGAACAAGGCATCAGACATAATGATGGTGTCGAATGATAGTGCCGGATTCTAATCTGGACCGTTAGATTAAAATTCAACGGTCCACATTAAATGACTCATTTAAATGTTAACTTAAAACACTTTTCATATTCATATTAGAATTCGATTCCGGACATTCTTCCAACAGGTACGCCAAGAGTGACGGTGGAGATGATCATGGCGTGGATCAGGGAGCAGGTTGATTCCATTAAATCTATGAATGTCAGACAACTCGTTACTCAGGCCGTCAATCTCGGTTTGTGCCAATCTCTTTCAGTTGAACTGTTATGGAGTCTCTCGTTTTGGATTGGCCCCTTCGGTTGCAAAATAGCATCATTTACCCATTTCGTATTGTCTGGTTAAGTTTTTGAGTTGTTTCTAACGATACAGATGAATTTCACCTTTTGTTTTGTCGGAAACAATGACCGTTTCCCCATTTGGGGCTGGTTTAGTTAATCACCTAATAATGATTATTGGTTACTTTTAAGTTTTGATTTTCGCAATGTCCTTGAGTGGAGTTAGATAGGGTTATGGGCGAAGAAGCGTGAATTTAAGCTGATAGTAAGCCATACAATAGAATTTATTTATTTTGTTTTCGTCTCCACTCTATTAAAGTCAAATGCATTTGCTCATAATTGCCTTTAATCAAATTGCTGACGGGTTATGACCTTGAATCAGATTAGTTACGGTCCCAGAACTTGAATAAAATCTCTTATGTTACTGTTGCGGTTTGGAGTTCAGTTCAGGTTTAATCCTTAGTCCTGGAAAATCTATTTCAAGCTTCCGGATCATGTTTTTTCTGATGGTTGTACAGTTACTGCAGTACTAGATACGTATCTCTTTCCCATTATCAGATCATGCTTAACTTACTACCCTCGACATTTTTTATTTATATTTTCTGGGGGGTGAGGGGGCTGGGATGGGGTATGGATAAAGACAATTTATCTTTATTAGTAATTACTTTTATTTTTATCGAATCTATTTCAAGCTTTTCCCTGCCTAGATACTAGGTTCTGCTATGCTTGAACTTATTTGTCCAATTAGTATTCACCTCTTTCAATTGTATTTCCTTACGTAACCAAATAGTCTTACTGTTTATCATGTCATTCAGGTTTGATAGTTACTTCAGCACTCATCGTATGGAAAGGCTTGGTGTGTATTACTGGTAGTGAATCACCTGTAGTTGTCGTGCTTTCTGGAAGTATGGAGCCTGGCTTCAAAAGGGTGCGTCTTTTTCGTGGATTATAAATGTGAAGTGTAACCTACTTACTAGCTTATATTGGTTCTATTTCTCGTTTTTCTCCATACCTTGTCTCATTTCAGGGTGATATTCTGTTCTTGCACATGAGTAAGGACCCCATTCGGGCTGGAGAAATTGTTGTGTTCAACGTCGATGTACGTGGTCTGCTATCACACTTTATTTACTGGCTATCCTTGACTATATTCAAGACCAATTCTCTTTTGTTATTGATTCATAATCCAATTCCCTGAACTGGAGATCGCAAGGATGCATTTAAAAATTATTCTTCTCATCTGGACCTACAGTCTGTTTTTTCCGCTGGGTATTAGCCTTAAAAATGTATATATTTGTAAGAGGTTATTATTTTCCCCGCATTTGAGATTTACATTTCATCATATGTTTTTCTGTCGATCTTGTTGACTATCATATATTTGGGAGAATTTGGACGAAGGTCCTATGTATCTTCCGATGTTTGGAAGGAGAAAAGCCTTTATTTCTATTAAGTAGACACATTTCAGTGCTTTATCACTTATCTTAATTTTTATTATTACGTTTTCCTCTCATTGCCAGGGACGTGAAATTCCTATCGTGCACCGAGTTATCAAGGTATGGTGGCTCATATTATTTTTCCCTTTAAAGGAATGCGATACAAGGATAGAATGACAACTGGATAGGATCTTGGCAACAAAAAACTTCAAATGGTATGAAGTGTAAGGAAATGGAAATATGAAGATTGTATACTCCATTTGAGCATCTTTTAATGAGGAAAATGTTTTAAATAATGAGTAGGATAACTGGTCCAGCATAAAAGTGTAATTTTATTATCCTAGTTTGATTTAGTTTGGGGTATCTATCTACAAAGAGAAAAGGAAAAGAAAAGGAAAAAAAAGGTTTGTGGTAGGTGTCTCTTGTATGTGTATCATTCTGCGTTCTGGCATTTGCTTTTAATCTTGCTCCCCCTTATTAATCCATCGATCTTATTTTTTGTAATTCTTTAACGCCAACTAGTGCATTTGATCCTTTTAAAGAAAAATATATTGATTCTTAACCCTTTTCGTCTCAATGGTCCTTCCATTTATAGGTTCATGAGCGCAAATATACTGGAGAGGTTGATGTCCTGACTAAAGGTAATCATTTGATTTAACCTTTTTTGGGGTTAAGCAAAATTTTATAAAAACAGAAACAAAAGTTACAAGGTTTCCCCCTTCCTAACTTACGGTTAAAAAAGCTAATTACATCCGTTAGACAGGTAACCGGATTGTGAATCCACTGTCCAATCCCATAAAAAAAGATGTTCTTCCTTGGCTTTTATCCACTTCCAAGTGGTAGCTTGTTTCTTTCCTAGGATGAGTGTTGCATTCCGTTCCTTGCCATTGAAATGGAAATCATCTCTGGATCCCCGTATCAGCCAATCAACGGCCAGCCAAAGGGCTCTCCAGATTTGTACGGTCACTTCATTCGGTTTGCTCAACTCAATCATGTGTAATGTGGGTCCATTTTGCATTCCTGTAATGTTGAGCCAGTGTGCAACCAATGCCCAGATCGCCTGTGTCTTGGTGCATTCTGAAAAATGTGGTGGGATGTTTCCTGTGTAGCATCACATCTTATGCAGGATGTCTATTCTTTGATCAATGATGCAGCGATGCTGTAAATTCGCTAGTGAAGGCAGCCTGTTGAGGCATAGTCGCCAGCCACATATGCTCACCTTGCCCGGAGCGTTCATTTGATCTAACCTTCCATGAAGGCAGTATTGGAATTTAATTATTCTTTTTTTTATTTAAACATGTTTATAATTGCAGACTGCAGTATAGATGATTTATTCTCTTGAGAACAGTAACTTCTGTGATATTAGCTTTTTTAATAATTTATGTTTTCTCCTTTTTATTGATCAGGTGATAATAATGATAGGGACGACAGACTTCTGTATGCTCATGGTCAGCAATGGTTGCACCGACACCATATCTTGGGTAGAGCTGTCGGGTAATTTGATAGTTCTCCATTTTTTCTTCTTGCAGAATATATTGTGCATATGGTCGTCTATTTGGATTTTCGAAGACACAAGTATCGTTTAAAATCTTTTTTCGAAACAATCAATTTGATTGTTACATAAGGAAAGTATGAGTTCGTTTAAGATGATTGATTCTGAAGTTTTCACTTCAGACAATCAATTTGAACTCTCTCCATGATTGCTTATTCTGTACTTCTGGGCTGATAAAAAAAAATGTTTTCGAGTCATTTCATATTTTGTATAGGAAGATTAGCTTAGTTTATAGGTATACAAGTCTATCCGTAGTTGATTCATGCAGAATTTTTTTTTTTGTCTTGCACCATACAAAGAATTTGAGTTCACCATGAATCTCGTGGGGGGAATGCAGTGGTAGAGAGTTTGTTATACTTATATATGACTTGTGTATTCAAGTGACTTCGCGTGCAGAAGCAGAATAGAACATTCGACAAATTAGGTTTCTAGTTATAAACTCTCTTTTGATTTCTCGTATTTCCACTTGTTTTCTTCCCCTAATCTGAACAATGAATCCAACACGGGACTGGTTGTTTTCAGATTCTTGCCTTATGTAGGTTGGGTGACTATAATCATGACTGAACAGCCTATCATCAAGGTTTGCTATATCCTCTTCCCCTTCACTTTCCTTCTGTCTTGTATCGAGCTTTTCTTTGTCTTTCTTGTTTCTAAAATGGGTTGAGTTCCTTCTTGCAGTATATCTTGATAGGTGTTTTGGGATTGCTGGTGATTACTTCAAATGAATAGTGACGAGCACGAGAGTGCTGAGTAATACTGTTGATGAAGATCAGAAAACTTGTGGAGTTGATATAAAACTGTAACACATCTTTCTATTGCTAGGAATGTAATGGTGAGTTATTGTCCAAAAATGCCCAGACTTTCAACTTTATTGACTAGCCGACCAAAAAATTGTTATATAAAATTTTTAGGGACGACTAGGATTTTTGTTTTTTCCCTTGGCACGCACACATAACTTAATCCGCAGGTCCTTTATGTCCCCACATCAACTTTTTTGTGAAAGGTTCCTATTCAAAAAGGTCAGAACAGACAAAACTTTGGAGCGTTTGGTTGTTGCCTTTGTTCAAATATCGTCTAAACACTATTTTGAGATGCGTAAATGGGTTCTTAAGACTATGCTTGCTTAGACGTTAGGCAGGTTCTGACCGTCCAATGTTTTTTACAACACTTTTTCAAAAATTGGGTTTCAACGGTCGAGATCATTTCACTTAAAACTTAAATGGAATGATCTCAGCTGTTGAAGCACAGATCCAACCGCCAATAATAGATTTCGACAAGTTCGACACCATAAAGTCTGCACCAGAAAAAAAATTCCAAAAAATGGTGCAACGGAAATATTTCAAACATATTTCCCATAAATAAAAACCAACCAAGCAAATTACTGCTCTGCTATTTTCCCACGCGACGGGCCGTCGTCTGTCCTGAGTTCACACTATTGATATATTTTGGCTTATACGACCTGCAGACTGCAGTAGTGGCATGGACTGGACTGGAGTGGACAAACCGAATGATATGCGTGCTACTTGTATCTATTTAGATTGCAATCGATCTGGGGACAGAAAAAGAAATCTACCATATCATTATTGAGCAGATAGAAAAGATTTACATCCCCATAATATTTTTGTTCTTATTTGAGACCCAAGTTATTTAACCAATGTCCCTTCTTCGCATACATTCTCCTAAAAAAAAAAACCGTGTGCCAAACACAATGGATTCAGAATCCTCAACCTTACTCCTAAACTCCCCAGTCTTCCCCTCACAATTCATGTGGCCACAAGAGGACTTGGCCTCTAGTGCATCTCAAGATCCACTCCTTGATCCACCAGTAGACTTGAAAGGATTCTTCAATGGCGATCAAGAAGCAACGGATATCGCAGTCAGGCAAATCCGAGATGCATGTTCCAGGCACGGATTCTTCCAAGTTATAAACCATGGAGTGGATGCAAGATTAGTTCAGAATGCACATGAGGAAATGGATGTTTTCTTCAAACTCCCACTATCCAAAAAGATGGCCATGAAGAGAAAACAAGGTGGAATTTGCGGATATTCCGGTGCACACGCGGACCGGTTCTCATCCAAGCTACCATGGAAGGAGACATTTTCGTTCATATACGAGCATCAAAATAAGCCGGGGAGGGATGTGATGGAGTATATCAAATCAGTACTCGGGAACCAATTTGAAGAAATGGGGTGAGTGAGATTTGTTAGTTGGTAGTCTAATTTTAATCCTGTAATTTGAAAAAATATTATCCGAGCTATAAGGAATCCCAGGGCCCACGGCACCCCAGCACCCTCTCACATTCATAAATAGGGTGCCCCACACACCCAAATGTGCTCCCACATGATGTGAGTGAGGGTGTGCACACACTTGGGGATGCATTATAGTGGGACTCTTGTGGAAGACCAAACTCTTCAGACTAGACTGCAACATCTTTGCGTGTTGATTGTCAACAGTATTTTTTTTTTTATCTCGTGCAATTATGTGTTACATTTTGTGTGTTAGGTTTGTTTACCAACAATATTGTGACTCCATGAAGACTCTTGCCCTAGCAATTTTGGAACTCTTGGCCATTAGTTTAGGCATTGAGCGATTTTACTACAGAAACTTTTTCGAAGATGGCACATCTCTGATGAGGGCAAATAATTATCCACCGTGCTCCACGGCCGCGCTGACTCTCGGCACGGGACCTCATTCCGACCCCAACTCATTAACAATTCTCCATCAAGACCAAGTGGGAGGACTAGAGATTTTCTCCGACGGCAAATGGCGATCCATAAGACCACGGCCGGATGCATTCGCCGTAAACATTGGAGACACGTTCATGGTACATGACACATTTTAAATTCAAAAATAATATAGCACACTCTATTTTGCTGATATGACAGCACAAGTATTGATAAATCTCGTCATTCTTTTCACCAAATCATCCTCTGTCAGGAGAAGTGATAAGGCACTAGGAGGACAACACTTATAAACGCACTATGGAATTAAATAATATAAAAACTGACAAATCATTGTATCACTTCTCGGGGATCGTGTTTTTTATAATATTTAATTCGATAGTGTGTTTATAAGTGTCCTTTCATAGTGCCTTATATCAAAATCCCTCTGTCAGGCCAGCAGGAGTGCAAAAATAGTGTGTTATATAAATTCTATTTTAAATCCTAGGTTCCCTCTGGCTCATTGTTATTTTATATACATTACATGATCCGTTTAGGCTCTAACCAACGGGCGATACAAGAGCTGCATCCACCGTGCGTTGGTGAACGAGCATCGGGCCCGAAGATCATTTGTGTTCTTCATGAATCCAGAAGATGATAGAGTTGTGAGTCCCCATCATGATATATTGGAAGTGAGGAAGTATCCTGATTTCACATGGGCGCTCTTGAAAACATTCACACAAAACCATTACAGGGCGGATACGGATACACTCCAAAGATTTGTACAATGGCTAGGTTCCAACACTAAAGACACAAACTTGAATGTTGGTGCACTCTAGGATGTTTTTATCCTCGTGGCCAACATTTGTCTTGTTACTAGTTGTACTTAGAATAATGTTCTCGGGGCCTTGTCAGTTTCTATGGTACACATTTGCATTATTATTATTAGAGGTTGAATGTTTATCCTCCAATCCTGACTTGAGATGAAGTTCTCATTGAATAGGAGGCTCTCATGTGGGATGTAGGAAAGGGAAATACTGACCTTGTTGGCCCAAATGGACTGCCATGTAAGACTGGCCCACGAATTCGCACTTCGTTCTATATGGACCCGAAGTCCGGTTGCAGCTCCCAGCCCATATGGTGCCGGATCCAATCCGAATGTTCACTTTTACAAAGAAGATGGGAAGTAAAGACTTGCTGTAACTAGGGGTGGTAATGGGGCAGGATGGGTCAGAGCCGCCCCAGGCTCGTCCCGCCGATCCAGGGGGCGGACCCGGAACCGCCCTGCCCTACGGAGATCGGGCCGTCGGGTCGGGCCGGGCCGGATTAATCCTGACCCAAATCCTAAAATTTATTACTATTTTTAATAAAATTATAAAAAAATAATGTTTAAGTATAAAAAAAAATTGCAAATAAAAGTACAAAAAATATTTATATATTAATTAACTGGGTGGGGCGGATCCGGGACGGGTCACCCATCCCTGCCCCGGACCCGCCCCGCGG
>JAOYMZ010063652.1:0-12766 GCA_025802335.1 Pinguicula primuliflora
GTCTGAGACTCAAGGAATTTATTGAATTCCTGAGATAGGTACTGTTGCACCTCCGTTTGGGAGATAATCTGGCCACTGGCCATTTCCTTCTTTCCTTCCATGGCTTCGCCGGAAATGTAACTGAGGTAGATGACGAGACGGATTTCAAACCTGCTCCGATACCATATTTTTGAGGATGTTTCTGTTGTTTGTGATTGTGTTTGATGTTTTGTATGAATGAAAAAATAAAGAACACACACAGTTTACGTAGTTCGGGAAATAAATCCTACTTCACGAAAGAGATGATGATTTCTCCTCTTCTTATTGTCCTTCCTTTGTTTTCGTTTTGCCACATATATAACAATTCTCACGCATGCATGTGCATTAATTTCTTACGCATGCATGTGCATTAATTGTGTGTATTAACTTCCCACGCATGCATGTGGGAGGCATACGTGAAGGCATGCATGAATTAATTCTTCTCAACAATATAAGGTAGGAAGGTTTAGACATCCAGGTTTCCCCATGCACTCATGAAGGGTTGCATTGAATTTGATTTCTTATCTGCTTATATTATCAGTGAGGTAAGGGTGGAAGGGCTTGAAACTCTGGATTGTTTGGACAATCTTTGTCAGAAGCAACGTTTCACAGAACAAGGCGACGCCATTACATTTGAGTCGGAGGTAGATAAAACAAATCTACTCCCATCATTACATCATTATCTGGTGTTGCCTGCCTTTTTGCTTCTCAATGAACGAAGAATGCTTTGTTTCGTCTCTCCAGGTCGACCGCGTTTACTTAAGTTCTCCTCAGTGCATTGCCATTCTTGATCATCAGAGAAAGAGAACCTACGTGATGAGAAAGTAAGGGTTGCCGGATGTTGGTAATTCGTTGAAATAGACATCTTAAATCATATTGTTACTAGCATAGTATTGTGTTTTCTCTCGAAAAAATGCAGTGATTGTATTCTTGTTTCAGCTGTTTGGAACCCATGGGATAAAAAATGCAAAGCAATGGCAGATTTTGGTGATGATGAATACAAGCAGATGCTATGTGTGGATGCAGCAGCAGTGGAGAAGAGCATAACTCTGAGAGCAGGAGAGACATGGACAGGGAGGCTTGAGATTGCAGCAGTGCCTTCCAGCTTGTGTAGCGATCTGAAGTGTTTCTGATTCCTCAATTCTAGAAACTCAAAACAAATGGAAAAGATAACTGAAACATCCAATCTTGCAATACCTAGTGTGACCTCCAGCATTGTTGGGACTTTTTTCCTTTTTGAAATGGCTGTGCTGGATTTTATAGAACCATTGTGAGGGTTTGGCTATGAGTTGTCACTTGTTTTGTTTTAGGAGCACATCAATATGTAGTATCAATCCATGAGGAACTCTCTCTTTTTCGGGGTTACAAAGGGAGGCAAAGCCATAAATACAACAAACAGAGCTAATGGAAAGATTGATTCAAGAGGGATCAAAAACCATTCTGACCGTGGTGCCCCATTCCAATGCAGCCTCCTCCGAACCAATTGCACCTGTTGGCAAGGTACACGCTAGTGTACCCACGACCGGGTTACTGGAATTCAGCGGAAAGCCGGAGTGACATCTAAAGCAGAGGCGGAAGTAGGCTGTGTAATTTCTCCCATCAAATTCACATTCCTACCCCCAACATCCGCACCTCTAGCTTGAAGGGATGGTAGAACCTCCAATTCTCAATTGTAGTTGCCTCAGGTACAATATCAGGGTGTTTCATCAAGTTATCCACCCCAAATGGATCCGTTAGGAAAATGTTCATCATTCTAGATGAATTAGACAACCAGGCTTTAGCAAAATGAACAGCTTCCTGGCTAAAAACCCTGCTGATATGCTGGTCGAAACTCTTCCTATACCAACAAAAGAAATACAATACATCCGAATGCACATAATCTGTCTGCATATTTTTTTTTGTATGCATATGAACTTCACTGATCTGAATTACATAGTGAAGCAAGCAAACTCAGACGCTCTCTAAATCAAAAAGGTCAGAATGTAGTTCAACATGAACTGTGTTAATTTAAGGACATCCATATCATATCCCGTAGAAGATTATGTACCCCTCAGTGATTCCAACTTCTTGGTGTTCTCCAATAGTATCTGTCGACCAAGCCAACCGTAGACAATCGAATGAACACGATGAATAAAATGAGATGTGTACGTTTGGTGGAAAAGAGCATTAAATAGCCTTACTTCGCGTATGTAACTTGCCACAGCTTTGCAGCCTTCGGTTGCGAGTTGCATGACATTTTCGAAGGTATCTATTTGCAATTTAGCATCCATCTGCCATCAACACAACATCCCAGTTTAGATCAGTTGAGAAAATTGCAAGCTTGAAGGATTATAATGGGAACTAAGAAACCGGGTATGGCATGGTCTATCTATATTACAATTCAGACATGGGGCGTACCTGAAGGAGTGTAACTTTATCTAGCTTGGGCAGTATTCCAACTGTAACATCAGGTCCACCGGCACTATCTTCCACGTAGTTTAAATCTGTTTTATATAAATATTCAAGGACATTTGTTTTGCTTGTGTGATAAAAGGGAAGGCAACAACAAATTGTCGACTGTGTACCAGAATGGTCAGGCAAAATCAATTACCAAGCAACGGGGTGCCGTTGAGGTATCCGGCAGAACAGGAGGTAATAAGATCTCGCATGGGAATGCCCGCATCAGCTAGGGCCAAGGTTGCTGCATTTATGCACGCTGATCTTGTCCCTAATATGTGAAAAGCAAGATCTTTTCAGGGTAGACCAAACAATATATTCTGATGCTATTTCTGTAATTGATGTTGATACAAGAATCATAAAAGTCGAACATCGCCTCTGTCTGCCTGGAGGACCTGGATAAAGATATCTATCTGCAAGATATATAATGCCATAAGATTTTCCTTATCACAAGTGGAAATGAAACTAAATCAAATTACAGTGTTTGATATTTCCTTGTAGTTGGGGAAGAACCTGAGAACGAGGCATCAGGTGAGTGAGTATGCAAGCTTCCATTGTCAGACGAATGACCAGAGATATCTCGGTGGATCGCCTTCATAGAACATAAAAATAAGTGAAGCAGCAGAAATAAGATACAGAACAGTACGAACATTCAGCATCTGGGATAATCTTGGCAAAGATATGCTAACTACCGGTCACCCTTCGGTTTCCTCACACGATCTCCAGTGCTGAAATTAGCCGTGCTATATTCACATCGTACCTAAATAAGCAAGTAAAGGCATCAACACAATCAACTCCTGGAAGCACAAGATATACAGTGACTTGAACAAGCAGTGCTTGATTATAGATAAGAATTACCAATGCCTGATCATTCATTTGCTGACTTCTGTTCTGAACCTGGAAGATTTGAACATAAAAACATTTCAAACAGAGCACTCACCCGAGAAATCTCTTGTCAATGCCCTTAAAGAATCTACCTTTGTGCCCGTCTGAAGAAGACGAAAGACATTTCACTAAAGATTCAAAAACATCTACACGCACCTCTCTGGGACCGTAAACTGCTGCAATGACTTTAGTGTTACCTATTTCAAAAACAGCTGAGCTGCATTCAACAAACTAGACTTAGCCCAACTGATTTCCATCCACATAAAGAAGCCTACACCTTAACAAATCAAATTAAAGAGCCACGATAAATTCTTAAATTCTGCAAAAAAAAAAATGTAAAAAATAATGGCAGTACCCATCAGCTCTTGAAACAACGCCAATCTCTCCTCGGAGCTGCCTCATCTGTGAAAGAAAATATCCCCAAAAATCAATTCACCGTGATAATCGCGAACTAAAAAATGGAATTTTAGAAAGCAACCTCCATCGGCGCCGACCATCCAGACGTAGACCTTCAGGGTTAACGTACTCCATCTCTGCTTCAAGAAGGAAGACAGGTGCTGCGAGATGACCGCCGTACGCCGCCGCACTCCGTCACAATGGCGGGCCGCGGTGGTGATTTACTGGGTTTGGGCCGGGTGAGTCGTGAGATGCTTCGCTAGTCGCTTCAGCCTTCAGCACATTATGGGCCAAGTTAATTGTCTTCTAAGCTTATTGGGCCTCGGAAAGAAAATTCTCCTATAAAAAAGTATATATATTATTTCAGGGAATAAAAAAGCAAGAAAAATCGGGAAACTCACGCTATCTTCTCCGGAGGGGACTACGCAGTGAATAATAGTGTGGCATAAAGGCGAAGAAAAGGTAACAGTTACCCCTTTCTTATTCCACACTTTTCTTGCGAGGAACAGCTGAGTTCTTCATAAGATTTATAGAGCATTTGCTTGTACTCATACGGCGGTGCATCTTCTTTTATTATCCAATTTGTTCAGCAGATCTGATTTGGGTTCGATGGCTTCGAAACGGATCTGGAAGGAGCTAAAAGATTTACAGAGGGATCCTCCTACTTCTTGCAGCGCTGGTACTTAAAGTGTCCTGTTTATTTTCTGTTTTTTAGCTGGGAGGCGAGCGTTTGAGTTTATGATACACGATCTGTGGAATCTGATGTTTAATTGAGCATATTTGAACACCTTGTTCCTGGATGTTTTGTTGTCTTGTACAATTTTAGCGACGAAAAAAAATTCAATTTTGAATTATATGGTAAGCATTTTGATGATCAGTAAGTAGTGAGTATCTGTGTTGGTGAACTCATACTACTTTCCCACCCTATTGTCACACAACCTTAGATGAGTTTGTAATAGTCTCAAGCTCTGGAAGCATCAGTCAATCAAGAAAACTGTCGTAGGAAAATCGAATGTAAAATGATGGACCGATTTCTTTTTCCAATTCCTGTTTCTAGTTTATCCTGTGTCGGTTAGCTTCACTAGTGAAGCTTTTGATGTCGTTATTTTCAAATGAATAATGGTACTTGTACCCTTTTTTGGTAATACATTTTTAAACACTTTAAATGGCAAGCATGACCACACTTTTTATCTGTGATTTTTTTTATTCTTTGGCTGTGATGCTTGCCACATAAAGGATACGGGGGTTAAAAATAGGGTTCCAAAAAAGGGTACAAGTAGCATTACCCCTTACAAATAGTCCACATTAGGATTTTGCATTTATTCACCTTTTTGTTTAGCGTTTGATACTGCTAACGAGAGTACTCACCCAATTTTTCTTGCTGCAAGATGGAAAGATAATATTCAATTAATTATGTTGACAGGACCTGTTGGTGAGGAAATGTTTCAGTGGCAAGCAACCATAATAGGTCCGCAGGAGAGTCCATATGCTGGAGGAGTGTTTTTAGTCACAATTCATTTTCCCCCAGATTATCCATTCAAGCCTCCAAAGGCAGGGCATCAATGTTCTTATCAAGAACAGTTTATTCGGCTCTTGTAAATAATTAGAAAAGAATGCATGATGCAATTCAGTGCAACAAGATCATTGATCTTGCAAGATGCAAATGATCCTCAAGACATGTATTTTTTATACGCATATTTATGTGAGATTTGCTTGGTTTTTGCAGGTAGCATTCAAGACAAAAGTTTTTCACCCCAACATTAACAGCAATGGTAGCATTTGCCTTGACATCTTGAAAGAGCAGTGGAGCCCAGCCTTGACAATTTCCAAGGTGAATTGCATCTTCTAATGTTTTTTTGTTGGACTGTTAGCTCTATTATCAAAATCCTACGATTCACGAGGATTCGAATCAATTTTAAAGATAAACGATTCAAATGGTAGATAGGAATTGGAATCATTTATGCCTATCATTTGTCTGAATCTTACGATTTGGAATTCAAATCTTACGATTCATGATTTAAATATCAATACTAAACTTTAATAATTATTTATTTTTATTATTTTTATTACAAAATAGGAGCGGCTCCATACCTCTCAGTTTTTTGTCCCCAGTTCTTCCCTCAATTCAATTCCGGCCACTAGGATCGCCCGTTGACGGAATTGGGCACATCGGTAGAAACCTTATACATAGAAGATCATATGTTCAAGTTTTGGTGATTTCCGACGACGTTATCACCGTTTAATGGAGGGTTCACCTGGGTTAAGTATTCTTAAATAGGGTTTTAGAAAATTCTGGTTCGTCACCGGAACCGGAACTAAACATGAACATATGATCTTCTATGTATAAGGTTCTAACGATATGCCCAATTCCGTTAACGGACGATCCTAGTGGCCGGAATTGAGTTGAGTGAAGAACTGAGGGCAAAAAACTACAAAATATTTATTTTAGTATATGTAAAATTATCATTGAATCTTTTCGATTCACGATTTGATTTACGATTCGATTTACGATTCGAAAATTGATCATTTCGATTCACGATTCGAATCCCAATTTGACAACCATGACTGTTAATCCCGAGTTAATCTATGGCACGAGCAAAATCGTGTGTTCATACACTCACACGGACAAAGTAGCATGACCTGTCCTTGTTTTGGTATTGAGAGCAATTGATGGCACTCGACCAATTTGAAGCAGTGCTTCCAGACGTTTGAAAAATTGTGATTATACTTCTGTGTGGCTGATGTATGCAATTTCTGCTTTACATCAATTTTTCTTAACCGGTTTGTGTTAAAACATATTTCTCCATCATCTTTCAGGTGCTGCTCTCGATCTGTTCACTCTTAACTGATCCAAACCCGGACGATCCTCTGGTTCCTGAAATTGCTCATATGTATAAGGCGGACAGGGCAAAGTACGAGCAAACTGCTCGCAGCTGGACCCAGAAATACGCTATGGGTTAGTGGGGTATTCATTTGCAGTGTGTAAAATAATGCAAGAAGAGCGTGGGAACAATTCAATGGATCGTCGAAATTGTACGTGTACAATGACTTCGTTACAAAGGCTCTGAATGGGCTCCTCGTTCGTGTTGGATCGTAAACCACTATTTGCTTGTATATATTGATGGAATTGTGAACATGAAACTCTTCATATTTCGTATTTTTTTTCTGCTTTCCATTGGTGTGTTTTTGCAAAGGTGATGTGATGGGCTGTTTGGTGCAAACTAGTCTTAAAAGGAAGTATCACGTTTACTGCAAGAGATCCGGTGTGATTATGGAAGTTATTACGTTCCGTAACTACTTTCAAAACTGTTTACTTCCGATTTGATTTGGAGAGTTATTTTTGATCAAACTACCTTAATCAATTCCATTTTCCGTACAGTTTGATTGGCGTTATTAATTCAATCCCTCAAAACAGGTGTGATTGGGGGAGTTGAAAATTTTATGTCGTTGCTCATGTCCAAAACACCCCCATACTTCATTTTATCCAAAAAAAACACCGCGACCATTTTCTCCCGTTCGTCGTCGATAATTCATCCGATACATTCTCATCCGAAACAGAGAATCCTAGTTCTCCACGTCCAGGAATTTCGCCAACAATTAACATTCTCATCCCGGAATGACGCCACAGAAGGTAAATCACTTAACCCTAGTTCTGTTTATTTCAAAATTAGGTCGTTTGAGTGGTTTAGTATCGTTTTGTAGAACACCCATTTTTTGGACGATTTCGTTCTTAATTGGTCAAATATGTCGCCTTTCTCTTGAAATATATTCCATCTATGTTCTTAATTCTGCATCTTTGGACATTTTTGCGGTTTGCGTTCTTAATTCTACATTTTTTAGGGTTTACAGTTCAGTCTAAGTTCATATATTTCGTTCTTAGGGTTTAGGGTTCACAATAAATTCAGTATTGTTCTGTCTTTGTTCAGTATACTAGCTATTCAGTATTGTTTTGTCTCCAATTTGCAGGTAAAAAAAGATAACTTTAAAACTCCTAGAGGCAAAGGTAAAGCAGTTGCGCCTGCTGTATCACCTGACCCAATGGAGGTATGCCCGAGTCCAGCTGCTGACGTACAAAATAACTCCCCGTACGTGCTTGGAAGGCGGTTGAGGGAGAATATACCAGACCCTTACGATGTCAGATATGAGTATGGTGCAGCTAACGGTGACCCAATCTATGCTGAGGAAGAACAGCAGGGTGAGAGCCCCACAAAAGCTGCGGAAAACAACGTGAATACCCAAAGTCCAGCTGAATCTCCAAGTGCATCTGAAGGTCAAAGTGCAGCTGATGTTCCAAGTGCATCTGAAGGTCCAAGTGCAGCTGAAGGTCCAAGTGCAGCGGAAGGTCCAAGTGCAGCTGAAGGTTCAAGTTGAGGGATGGCTAAAGCTAAGGGGAAGAAGCGGGTCTGGTTAAAGTCTGAGGAAGATGCATTGATATATGCTGCAAAGCAGCTAGTAAAGGAAGGAATGCAGAATTAAGGAGGTTTCAAGCCTGGTTTCCTTATCTCATGCACTGAACAAATTTGCAGGAGGGTCCTAGGGAGCAGTATTAGGCTAATCCACACGTGAAATCAAAACTTCACGTGTGGAAGAAGACCTATGATCTTGTCTCGGACTTTATGGGTATGAGCGGGGTTTCAGTTGACACTACGACGCCTCAAGTTATTGTGGAAGACGCTTCAATGTCGGATGGAATCATCAGGGTATGCTTTTGTTTCAGTTTATGATGTTTATGTTTTATGTTGATGATGTTTCTGGTACTCTGTTTATTGGGGGTATGTCAGGGACTCCGGTAACATTGCAGAGATGGATGACACGATGGGAGAGTCTGATGATTTGCGCGGTATCGAAGATTGTGCTCCTATGGCTAAGAGGAATAGAGGGAAACATCCCATGGCAGCGGAGGAGGAGAAGACCAAGTGCTACTTCGAGATTAGGTCGTTTGTCCACAACCTGCAGACTCCCGTGGATCTACCTTTGGATATAGCGAAGTGACTGATGGAGGAGCTGAAGCCGTTTGAAAATATCTATAACTTATGGACGCGGAGTGCTATCGTATCTCACCTCCTCAACAACACTTCTTCCAGTAAGATGTGGATGATTCTAGAGCCGGATACACGTGAAGAGTGGCTTGCATATCTCGTCGAACAAATCAATGGCGAAAAGAAGAAGATGTCTCCAAAGGGAAAGGGAAGGGGGAAGTGAACATTTGACTAATTGTTTGCTGTTTCTAGTACTCTATTCTGTGTTTTGATAAACTTTTGCCAGACCCCTGTTGAATGCATGTTTTGAATACTTGGTGGTGTGTTTTTGAAACTTGCTTGCATCTGCTATGAACACTATCATGTTTGGTATTTGGAAGCTTGAAATGCAAAACAGAGTAAATGACGGTTCTGTATTTTTTGGGTATGTATGCTCGTTTGGTTTCTTGAAATGTTGTTTACATCGATTGAGATTGATAACATGAGGATAGTGATTGTATTTCGAAATAGGGGTAGTTTGATCTTTTCACCATCATTTAACTGTTCCATCAAAACGAATCCACCTAAAAGTAAACACACGAAACCATAACTAACTTTATCAAAATCCACACCGAAAACCTGTTTACTGCATTTGACATTAATTTGGCTAACTACTCTAATCAAAATCCACCTGAAAACGATTTTTGGACAGTAAACGGACCGTTAGGATCTTTCAGTACAGGCCCATATAATTACGAGAGAGTATATTCGCATAAATTCAAAATAAAATAACACGCTCGTTTAAAAAGAAATTCCGAAAATACATAATCGAAATTTTCCGCCTTACACTTACGGTCGCCGATGCACTGCCATATTGAGTGTCAGGTCATGGATGGTAGAAGCAATATCTGACTCTCGCATGAAGGATAGTTCTAAAAAAATCTGTGTTATCTAGCCTTTCATTATACTACTTCTCTTTTTTCAAAGTTCCTGCTAAATGCTTAAGAAAATTAAAAGTCTTATGAGGAAGTTTCTATGGATTGAACATGTTGATGGCCCTACAAAGATCTCGTGGATTCATTGGGATACAATCTGCAATCCTATTCAAAAATGAAGACTTATTAATTAAAAAATCTATCCCATTTTAACCTATATTTGCTAGGTAAATGAGCTTATGGATTATATATGGATGGCTGTGAATTATGGTTTATGGAGGCAAGTTATTATTTCTCTTTATGGTAGGTATAGTTTCAAGAGGCTATCTACACCATCAAGAGTGTCTAAGCCCTCAATTTGGTGTGTGATGTGAAGAAACATGTTCTCTTCATGTCATGGTTCCAAAGTATGCTACGAAAATAGATAGATGATGGACCGAATATGAAATTCTGGACTGACATGTAGGCATACATCACAATGCTTTGCCGAGTTAAACAAAATTATTGGAGATAATATGAAATTCTGGACTGACATGTAGGCATACATCACAATGCTTTGCCGAGTTAAACAAAATTATTGGAGATAAACAAATAACAATTGCACAGAAAAGATATTACTCGAATTTACAAGGATGGAGATTGTTGTTCTCTTGGAGCAAATGGTGCACCGGTGATATATTTTGATTTTGGTAATTTTCGTCGTCCAAAATAACTAAAATCATATTAGATAAGCATTTTAAGAGCAATAAGATTAACTATAACATTAAACAGTGTATTACGAGGACAAATATAAAAGTTTAGGATCGATTCCTAAACATATTTGACATAAGAATTCCGAAACAAATCACAATTTTTATTTTTTAATTAAATTTTTTTTATCGAATTTGATTTTTTTTACTGGAGCTACCGAATTTGATTTAACACGATCCGAATCACGGTTGATAACAGGATGCTTGAAATCAAACTGTAACCAAACAACTCCTGACTGATTCAATTTTGTTAAAATACTAAATCAAATGTTTACCCCTTATAGTATAAGTAGAATTTTCGCAAAATTACTTGGCTTGACACATGCATAATATATGAATGAAAAGTTGTTGGTTGTTGCTTTAATTGGTTCGTAAGCGTCAAGCGATTCGTCCGCCGACAACAAAGTTTACATTAATTTTGCAATAAACACGTATTCGGCCATCTCCGTATGTTTGTCGAAGTTCTTTTGATGACTAATCAATATTAATGGGGAAATGTGATGGTAGAAGGAAAATTGTATAGAGCACAGTTCTGTGTCACACGCCCTCTCACATTGTAGAGGAATCTTATAAGATATTCAGATTTGGCACTCAAAATACACTCATGCTTTATGAGTATACAAACCAACATTGGTATGTGTGTGTGCATGTATACTTGGTTGTTTTGGGTGCCAAACCACATTGGTGTGTGTGGGCGTCAACGTGGTGTTTGTGTGGGCCCCAACATGAGAGGGTGTGCGTCGTGTATGAAGCACGAATTCGTGCTTTATTGCATTTACGGAAAGAATAAAATAAAGAGTTGTGGAATAGTAAAAATACAGTGGTAAATGAGTAGGTGTTTGCAAGCTCTACTGGAAAGGAGCTTTTGGCTTCTAGCGGTAGAAAAGTCTGTTTTGAGTGTTTGCAGTTTTTGACTTTTGTCGTCTGACTTTTGACTTTTGCGGTGGAGAAGTAAAAAAAGCTCAAAAGTCAGAAGCTGGTCTTGAGGTGCTTTTGCCTTCTGACTTATGACTTTTCGCGGTGGCATACTTGTAAATACGTAAAATCATAAAATTAAGACAATTTTACCTTTATAAACAATTCATAATACCTAAACTACCCTTTTTGCTGTAGACAAGCATATTCTGCAAACACTCTATCTTAACTTTTGCTGTAGACAAGTATATTCTGCAAACACTTTTCATTTTTTTAATGAAAGTTAGTTTTTTGAAAAGACCTTCTGAAAAGTTACTTCTGCATAAGTATAAGAACTTGCAAACACCCCTTAGTAGGAAGGCAAATTAGATACATCTACTCTTGTTGGCTTTGTGTCCCCATAAATGTTTTTTTTAGAAAATCTCAAGTCTCGCTAACTGGTGATTCGTTTTTCAATTATCTTTTATTTGCTATATTTTTTTATGGTAAGTTAGTAATTTCATTTATTGGGAGAGCTTTATATGCACAATATCAGTGTGCACAACTCTTGCACAATTTTTGCATGCCACAATCGTTTTTGAAATTGGTCGCCCAATTTGAAAACTTATATATAGAAGATGAAAAGCCGTTTGCGACACGATCCCAAAAGTATTAAGGACTACTTAACCCAAAAGAAAAGTGATTCAAAAATTCTCGGAGATAAAGTTGTCGGAATCGTATTGCAACTTTGGACTTTTCATCTCTTATATATAAATTTTTCAATAGCATGACCAATTTCAAAAATAAATTTGGCCACACAAAAATTACACACAAATTATATATATATATATATAAATTATGCGTGGGAAGATTTCCCTTAGTCAAATTTGACTATCGCCCAGGGCCATACTTATCATAATTTTCAAATCTGCTCTTCTTTATTTCTGTTCCAGATTATGATGGTCCAGTTGAAAAAATAGTGTGCTGTTGCTTTCATTGCCAGCAATACTGTTCAACTGCCACCATTTCAAACTAGAAAAATGATATGCTGGCTCCGAGAATCGCTATACTCCACCTCCTTATCCCACCTCTATCTCACCTCCGCCTATGTGGTACACCCACATCCACTTGTTTTGTTGGGTGTTTTTGGGTGTTGTTTAAACAAGTGGATGTGGGTGTGCCACATAGGCGGAGGTGGGATAAGGGGGTGGGGTATAGCGGTTCTCACTGGGTCCTAGGCGTTGTCCGGCATTTCCTTACGAACATCATGAGCTTACAATTTATCGTTTGTCTAGTTAGCATTAGCTTTTTGTAGATCAGTATTGAATATAATAGAACGAATCTAATAATAATAACGAGTACAACGAATATACCTTTGTGTTGTTGCGGAAGCGTGACAGATCGTAATCACTCGAACGGTAGAAATCACCGTTGAAAGAGGCTATGAAAAGTCTCTTGATATCCACGAATCAAATCTCTTCCCCGGAGGATGATT
>JAOYMZ010063663.1:0-12765 GCA_025802335.1 Pinguicula primuliflora
AATATGGGACCGAATGGATGGAAAAAGACGGGAAAACAGAGCGGAATCTTAGCACAGTAACACCTGATAGGGGCGGGGTTGTAATTTCGCCAGCAATCGGTTTAAGTTTTCAGTTTCTCTGTAGTACGTATAGAGTTTTCCTTTTTCTATTAGCTCTCACGTTGCTATCGCATTTAAACTCTAGTTTAAGGATTGCTGACACAAGAGCATCCAATCATATTTGTTGTGATCTAAACATCCTCACAAACTGTTTGCCTGCTGAAAAGAAAATCATGGTTCGTCAGGCAGATGGAGCTAAGGCTCCAAGTATATCATGTTGGAAATTATATCCTCAATCCTCGGCTTGTGCTCGAGTGTGTCCTCCATGTTCCTTCATTGAAATTTAATCTATTATCAGTTTCGAAACTTAGCAAAACATCACTAGTCTACTCCTTATTTTATCCCTCATTTGGTGGTGCAGGACCTCGTAACTAAAGTGTCCTAACAGTTGGGAGGGAGTTCATGGGACTATATGTTTTCGACTCCATAGCTCAAATTCAGTCACACAAAATGCCTCCTCAACCTTTTGTCCACCTCACTCAGCAACAAGATTCCCTCAACACTGCCTCTTTTTCTTAAGATGTACTTTTGTCATGTAAAAAACTTTTGGATCATCATTCTGATGTACTTCGTAACTTTGTAAGCAACTTTATTTGGCATGATTGCTTTGGGAATCCCTCTAAGCATGTTTTGAATCATTTGCAACTTGGTGATCCACAATCCATACTTGATATTCTTTGTGATGCTTGTCACCAATCTAAACAAACACGGCTAGCTTTTCCAACTCATGCATCAACCACCAAACTTATCTTTGAATTGGTTCATACTGACATTTAGGGGCCTTTTTCAATCCCTTCTCTTACTTGGGCAATCTATTTTTAATCAATCATTGATTATTACAGTTGCGCCGCTTAGGCATACTTAATGGAACACAAGTCTGAAACATATACATTCCTAAAACGATTCCTTCTCACGGCTCATACTCAGTTTCAAGCTAAGACTTCGGAGTGATAATGGAACTGAATCCTTAAGTCATCAAAGCCAAAAATTACCCCATTCACTAAGAGTGATTCGTCAATGCTCAACACCTTACATACCTCAGCAAAATGGGGTGGTGGAGCGTAAACACCGACACTTGCTAGAGGTGGCTAGGCCCATTCTCTTCCATACCTCACTCCCTTATACTTTCTGGGGGAAGAAGCTGTCTTAGCTACCGTGTATGTCATTAATAGATTGCCTACAAAAGTCTTGGAACGGAGAAGCCCTTATGAACTTCTTCATGGCAAGACCCCTGATCTCACTCGTTTGAAGGTCTTTGGTTGCATTTGTTATGCAACTGTTGTTCACCCGCAGAAACACAAATTTTCATCTGGTGAAACAAAGTGCCTCTTTGTTGGTTATCCTGTCGTGACTAGGGGCACAAAATTGTATGACTTAACATCCAAGAGGCTATTCGTCTAAAGAGATGTACTCTTTCACCAATCCTTTTTCCCTTATAGGGTTGGGTCCTCACAGCACGATACTCCTGCAACAATTCTTCCAGTTATTCCTCCCAGTACTCATATTCCTAGCTCACAGCTTGATAAGCAAGATATCATTCCAGACTTAACTCTTTCCACAGATTCTCATCCATGTTCCTCTTCCTGACTCTTCACTACCTACTGATGAGATTTCCCTACCTTCTACATCAGCCATCCCTCATGATAGACCTCCACGGCCTGGACATGAGACCCGGCTCAGGCAACCGCAATCTTGGCATCAGGTTTATGCCATGGTCACACATACAACAACTTGTCTTCTAACCACTTTAGCCTTATTTGAGCCAAGGCTCGGAAATTTTTTTTTGCCACGCCATGAGACCACGTTTTGTAACTTGCCACACACCATCCATCCAAAGGCCGGTGGTAAGCACCGCTTTTCAGAAACTCGGTATTAATAAAAATTGGCCTTCCAAAATCTGGTGGTTTAATTTTCAGATTAAACTGAGATTAAATATGCACGAGACTTCAAAAGTCCGGTGCATGTGTGATAAAAAAGGAGTAAACATAAAAGTTGCAAAAGTTCCAGATAGTTTCGTGGTTGGGTATCATTTTTCTTTCGACTAATGATACACATACATACTTTTTTCATACATAGTTATGATGACCAATGACATGCTAATGCTTGTTATTATAATTGGGGCCCTTAGGTTTAACACATTTGCTTTGTGTGTGATTGGGTCTCATATTATAACATGTTCAACATTCTATTGGTCATGCATAATTATGTGTAACAACCTTATGTAAGTTTAGCATTTTATTGGTCACGCATAATTATGTATAAGACACTAGTCAAATTTGTCACTAACAAGTTGCTTCAAATGTTTTTTGATAGGAAAAGGATTTAGGTTGCTTCAAATTACTTCAAAAGAAAAATACAAATGCCTTTGGACGAATGTGTTGCACGATTGAACCAGCTTCTTGATGAAATCAACTCGTCGGGAACAACTAGAGTTGATCTCATATGTTGGGTTGAACCAGCTCTAAGACGATGTTAACTGTAGAACTTGAGATGTTTGGTATTGTCTTTGAGATGTTTGGTATTGTCTTTGAGATGTTTGTGCTTAACTTGGCTTGTATCGTACTTGCTTGACATTGTTCTAGTACATGACTTTTACCGTATCGTGCTTGCCTGACTTGTTTCGTACTTGATGTTTTTTGGGTTCACTTTAGTATTCTTTGGTTGGGAAAATGGAGATGTCTTGTTATTCTTAAGAGCAATCATGCATGTAACCTCAAAATTGATATACTTCATAAACTTTTTTATGTAGCAACCATCACAACCACAAAACAACCACACTCATTTTTTAACGTATGGTTGTCACTAAGGGTGTTTATGAAGTGTGTCAATGTTGAGGGTACAAGTAGCATTATTCTATTCTTAAACACAAGGACAATTTTATCTTTTAGTCAAACTATTTAACTGTTCATTACCCTCGATAACCAAACGATTTATAAGATAATAATCGTAATCAATTATACCATATCACACGGTTTGATAACAAGAGCAATCAACCATAATAATAATACACCATAATCAATCTCGCTAAACCAAATGGGCCCTTATGAAAGGATTATATAAGAGCCTATATGAGAAAGGGAAAGATATCTTAGTTCCAACTCGAAGAGAAAGATGTTGATTTGCATGCTTTAACACCATCTTGGGATGGCATAGCCTATAGATCAACTTTTACAGTCGCCCTAAAAATCATTGCCAGCAAGAAACACCCATATAAAACAGGAAAAAATAACCAAAAGATTAAGAAACAAACGCGAAACCTCTCATGATTATATGCAGAACCACAGTGTTGTCCCCCACTGGGAAATTGCTACCTATTAATTGAATCAAGATTGTTATAGAAGGCAGCTTGAGCTGAAGGGCCTTCTTGCCGTGTGCCTTCTTGGGTCGATAACAACAGGAACACTATACGGCACCACTTTTTAGCACCGCTTTTTGGCACCTCGAAATCACCCATTAGCTTGTGAACACACATATACCAACATTGGTGTGTGTGTAATGGGTGCGTTCGAGGTGCTGAATCGAGGTGCCGTATAGCTTTTCTGCGATAACACAAACCATCTTTCTTTCATAGCTCACTTTACATGGACAAATTCAGATAATCAAAACATTCACAGATAATCAAAACAAATATCTAGTCAAAAGACTCAAAACAAAAGTTCAAATCATCCTCATTCATCTCAATCTCATGAAAACCCACAAATAAAATTATTATGTATGATAACCACAAGGCCGTTTCCCAAGAAAACTTGCATAGACAAAATAAATAGATAAAGGGCTAGTAGCATAACCACTTGCTTTTCTTCTTCTTGTTCTTCTCTCTCCTGATTAATAAAATAAACTACAGTTTTCCAGGACCCCGTTCCTAATCAAAAAGATTACGGGGGAAAACAAAACAAAACTTGTCAAGATTACGGGGCTTTGCAGATAAGCAGAAGCAGTCTGCCTAAATTCTATTCTCTGGAACTTGCAAATGATTCCATGAAGAGTCATCAGATGCAGTTTAGGGTTTAGGGGAAATGTATAGAAAAAAAACCAGTACTTGTATGATTAGCTGCTAATACTGCATATCAACTAACCAGACAAGATCCGTCGAAATAAGGTATCTAGTTTCAGCAAGTCAAGATTCCAGCTTAGCATCATGCGTAGTCAAACCAGATGAAATGACACTTTCTTTGTGGGAGTCCAACGGCAACAAGAATCTCAGCTGTGTTCCTTGCAAGATCCGAAGTGGTGGATTTGATTCTATGTACTGCACAAGAAATAAGGAGCTATTACTTGAGTTATATGTTCAAATAGCACTACACAAACTAACATGAGTAAGAGAAGACAGGAAGGTACCTTAGTCAATTCCATGCGGAAAGAACTGATCTCTTCTTCAGTAAGGCCTCCCTGTTCATCATTTTCCTCCCAGCCCAAGGAACGTAAAAATGCAGCCTCTTCATCGTCAGGAATGATCGGGCCAGAGCATAGATCCTTCTTTCTATTGATAACATGCTTATGTTCAAAACAAGCATCACCATTTGAGGTCAAAACAGCTGTCTCCTCAGACAAATTATCCACGTGATGGTTCGCACTTCGTACAGGACTAGCCTCGGTCGCAGCATCCGTCGTAGGAAAAGGCTCCATTTCAGAATGCTTTTCAGATAAAGATGGCGCCGTCCTATCGCCAGTCCCCAGAACAGGGGAGTAGTCTGAATCAGTAGTAGAAGAGGAGTCTGCCATAGCTTTTTTCCTCACTAGATTGAAAAAATCATTTCGACTCTGAGCTTGAGATGTTGGTCGCTTCTCCAACACCGTCAAGACTTGCTTACGGTTAGGGACTTCGTTGTTTACCTGGCTCCTGGTTGCTGCAGAGACAGAAGCAGATGGAAAGGCAGCAGGCATAGAATTTCCTATCCTGTTTCCACTTGTTGTACTCGAGTTATTATTCACACCAGAGATCAGGCCAGTTTTTTCACGCATAGACGTGAGAACGTGGAGCTTTCCCGAATTAGAGGCCTTATCAAAGCTAGGCACACTACGAGGGAATTGACTGATGGGAAGTGAAGACATTGTGTGGTGCTGCAGGTGGCTTGCTTTACCTTTTGGCTTATCAGAAGAATTCAACATCTGAACAGAAGTTGAAAACAAATAACATATTACAGTATAATCTACAACTGAATGATTGTCTTTATCATAAAAAATAAAAGAAAGATATTCCGTTCTGTAACTTAGAGACCAAGAATGTCATATCACATGAAGAGCACCTAAGCACATGACATAGAACTGTGTATCTTGCACTTAACACGAATCTCACACTGGGCCTCACAAGAAGCAGAACAGAGGATACAATTATCTCATAACTAGAAAATATTGATCGCCTTGGAAATGGTTAACTAGATATCCACAAATCATATTTCTAGGATATCGCATTCAAACTTTCTGGTAACACAACCCGAAGATTTCACCGAACCAAATTGAACAATATAAGAAGCTGCTGAATAGTAAAGAGAGGGCTTCAACAATCCTACAAGATAGGCACTCCATACCCTAAGAGGAAGAACCCATAAAGAAAGAAAACATGCAAACAGGAGTGAACAATATATATTGGTGTAAAGAATGAGAACAGGAGAAAGACATTAAAACATCTATTTGACAAACACATCAAATTCATCAATCCTACATCATATATTCAAGAATACAGAAAATATTTCCTGTTTATATGTTTTGTTATTTCGGTTCGTAGTACCATGGTTTCAATTTCACTTAGAGTAATTACCTCTAGCTAAACAAGAGGAGCAGACGCGTTTATATCTTGTAGGGAAGATATTGCATTTGGGTTTTGCCCCCGGCCTTTAAAGTGGTGGCTTGAGTAATATATGAACTGAATCCACTTTCTCCTAAAACAAAGTTGCTTGCCCAAAATATAAAATAATTTCCCCCAACAGTTTTACCAACTATTACAGCATGAACTCATATGAATGTGGCCTATCCCGCTCATATGTATGATCAGATCGATACTAAAATGGCATAATTTTAAACTTATACCAACATCATTCTTTCTAACAGAGAGCATCATCAATTGGCATGTGAAAAGATAAAATATTTTGGTACTGCTAATTGCATAATGAGTGAAAGAACTGGCTGAGATTAATTAATACTGGAAATGGGGAGGTGATGATAAGTCCATGAATGTGCTTCTCAAGTCATCTAGAGCTGTGAAGAAGTCTCTACTTCATTGGACGACTAGCTGTTTTGTTTCCCATTGTTTATCAACAATCACCAACAGTTGGAGAGCTTTTAAGTGGAAGAATGAATTCAGGAACTATGAGATGAGGATTTATCTTAGTAATTTTTCTTCCAACATTGAGTTTCTTATTACATGAAATCGTCCATATCCGATGTTCTAAAGCCTCGATGAACTATCTGCATAGCTTGGGAAAGCGACCGGCAGAGGCATTTTACTTGTACTTACTATACATGTAGAGGACATGTTTAAGAGTTTCTAGCAACTTTAGGTATAAATATCAGAATAGACAAGAGTTAAGGAAGATACATGAAACAGTATGCCAATTTTTAACTAGTTATTTTTGTTCAACCAATCTACATCTGCCGATATTTTTCAAATAAATGTCCAGCAGTCTCTGTATGTACGACTCAAACCAAAGTATACCCAGTGGACATTTAAGAGCCTAACTCCAAGCTTTAATAAGAAATAATACTATTGCAGTGAAATAACAACTTGCAACACCGGGAACTGTAAATAAGATGCCCAATTGTTTCTTCATTTCATCTCGGTCTCATTTATGATCAGATTTGCAGATCTCGCATACCTCATGAAATTCAATTTCCATAGATAAAACTCACCAATATAGTACTGACAAATAAAGACAACCCAACCTCAACTCACTGCCCCAACAAGAATATGTAGGCATTTTAGAGACATGTATTGCTAGAGAAAAGAATGGATGGATCTCCTAGATGAGATTGCTTGTAAAGATTATTGGAGAAAATGCTTAGTCATAATTGATCAATTATGTGAAGGAGAACCATAAATCAGTCAGAATCACAATCTAGACAACACAAGCACAAAAAATAAATAACAAATAAATAAGATCCTACTTTTTGAAATCAAAATCAAATTAAGGCTGCCGAAAAGCCTTTTCAGATATACTACTTTACTCATATACAAATGAAGACCATAAAAGAAATTTTATAGAAAAATTAAATGACTTTAAGAAGATGCGAATATATATGACAAGTAAAAAACAACCTTCCTCGTGTTAGAAAAGCACGAAATGTGCACTTACCGAAGTTCGTGGCATGGATGGTGTCACAGGGATTAATTGCCTAGATTGTTTAATCGCCAATTCTTCACGTTTCTGAGCTCCAACAGGTAGCTAGAAAAAATCGGTGCCTTAGCACACTCACAAGTGGGCATATCATATACTCTGGGTCGGTAAAATGCTTTCCCAGTGATGTACACTTTACCTTAAACCTAAATTATTTATCTAGTTTATAAAAGATGTATATTATTGTCAATTTCGCTGCATTTGCCAATGATGAATATGCGGTAGCCTTCTGTTGATCATAATATAATACTATTTATCAATAGAAATCGAGCCTTTTTTAAAGCAGGTTTTAATCCAGTAAGTTACGCCTTATTGAATAACTAGGATGCAATGCACAAACTATCGATGTTTCTTGCATGCATAGAAAAGTCAAAGTGAACAGCTTCTCCCTACATGTCTGGAATCATAAGGAGCACAGGAATTACCTCGGGGCTAGTCAGAGTACGTATTGGACCGTGAGCCACGGCCTCTGCCATGTTGAGACCGACAGCTGCACCCGAAGCCAAAGATGTAGAACTAGATGAAGCAACCTGTGAGGCAGAAGATGTTGCAGTCCCATTGCTTCCAACTAATAAAGGAACCTCTGCCAAAGCCGAAGTCCATTTGTCACTTCCTAGTGAAGCTGAGGAGCCAATCGGTAAGCTCTGGATTGCAGTAGTTAGACCAGGAGACTGAAATCTTCCGGCATCAGAAGCAACTGTTCTTTCCTCCGCTCCAAGAGATGGAAAATCTCTCACAAATGTTGTTTTGTTTACTCCATGCTGCGGACTGACCTTGAGAAGTAAACCATCATTACTCTTTACACCAGCACTTGTCACAGCAGGAGCCACTTTTTTATGCCATGTATCTCCCCGATTGGCAGAAATCATTGACTGAGAACGCCTTAACCCATTCAATCTGCTGCTTTCTTCTGACTCCGAAAACTCCAGAGATCGACGATCCTCTAGAATTAACCTTTCTTGATCACGTGAACCATAGGCATCCCTTTCCCACTCCCTATCACGTCGATTCCTACCAGAATTACTATAAGACCTAAAAGTACTAGAATTGATCCCACTAGAACTCCGGCGAAAGTATGAAGATTTTGTTCTCTCAAAACTAGATTGACGTCCAAAATCATGACCATTGGTATTCACGAATGACTTACCCCGAGAAACCCTTGATGCTGAATGATCATCTATAATCACGATGGCCATGACCAGAAAGGGAGGGGGAGAAGAAAAAGAAAAGCACACACGTCAGGAGAGAGATAGAAAACAATATAAATCTATCTTCAGTGATGGATATTTGTTACTCAAACTTACTTGCATGTGATATAGAACCGCCACCAGTTGAGCTTGCAGAATTTTTCAGCCATTCTGGTACCAGTGTGGGCTCAGATTTATCCATAACTAGTGATAGACATCATACTATATTAAAAAGAAAAGGGAATACGATTGTTCTTATTAAAGTCGATGGTTAGATATCAAACGCAGTGTGCTGCTCAACCACAAAAATGGTCTTCCCAAATCACACAAAATTGTCTCTTCAAGAGGAATTTATGGACTAACTCAGTGTGTCCTACACATCGATACCACCAACATATCCCAGCATAAGTTCAGTGCTACGGTACTCAAGACGTTTTTTAGCATGAGGAAGCACAACAAAAACGGAAGTGTCCCAATTCCCCTAAACAAGCCAACAACACTTAACTCCCTCTTCCCGTCGGAATAGCTAGCATATGATATAGCAGTCAATAAAGTGGTATTCAGTCTGTCGAAACCTCGAAACCCTCATATATCCATCACCATTTCACTGTTTTCACATCACTAGGAACTGCTGCACACCACAATGTGCACGACAAACGAGCCGAGAACACCCTTAAATACCAATAACAGAAGGTAAGGCACCCAACACCAGCGAAAAAGTTTTTTTGTTCCAACCAAATTAATTTATATAATACTCCGAATACATCAAACCCTAGAACCAGTTCCTATTCGACGGTAACAGAACAATGGCAGAAAATACAGCCCTTTCAGCAGTCAGGATTCCCGTAAATAAATACTAAAAAATCAGAATCAGACCATACGGCTCAATATAAAAAAAAGACTGCACTCCAATTTGTGAGATACGAAGTCACTAGAAGAAATACCCCTTCTCCTCGTATAAAGCAGAGAACCCGAGTTCAATTCCAGTCGCCGCCTTCAGTGGTCCTATCGTTTCATTGCCCGATAACCACTTGTATTTCTCCGAAGTTTCTAGATAGAGAACCCAAAATGTCCTCTAGCTTTTCCAACAATTTCCTCTTTATTGCCAATTCTCCTTGCTCTTTGCCCGTGCTATATGGCGTGTGGGGAGATTTTTATCCGCCTGTGTTGCGAGAACGGAGGTTGGAGATAGAGATTTTGTACGTACATTTCAGCAAGTTTTTTTTTTGTTTGTAATTGTGCGCTGTGTGTGTTTTGTTTGTTTCATGGATATAATTATTTGACACAATTATTAGATATATTTATGTGGCAGAATAAATATCAATATTAAAATTGTGGTTGAGATTGTTTACACATGTGTGTGTTTAAGTGTGTCAAATTATGATATACAAATAGTATTTTTCAATTTTTTATTAGGCCAAAATACTTCACATTCATATTTTTTAGGTATTTATGTTGATGATTGAACTTTAATCCGTCGTCTACTGCAAGTAAATTGGTCGTTGAATCAGTAAGTATATGAGTTTATAGCATGAACATTTTAACACAAAAATATATTCTCTTCCACCATATAAGTTGATCTTTACATTGTCAAATGAGCGGGTAGTTTCTCGTCAGATGCGTCATACACCCTATTCCTACAACGATGCACGATTACCGTCTTAAAACCGGTCATAGATATCTGACAAACTCCATAATCTTCATCAGGTTTACAGAAATTGCAAGATCCATCGTGGCTGCAAGGAGGACAATCCGCCAATTGTTAGTATTTGGTGTAGGTCGTCTACAACTTGAAATACTACAAACATGCGAATGATCCATAATTTTCGGTAAAAAAAGAATGGAGTGTATATAGGCCACGCACCGCCCATACGAATGGCGGTGCTTTTTTGTACGGGGATCCCACAAAACCGATAGATTCGGATCCAAAGTACCGACCTTCGAAAAATTGGTTTGTTTTTCACCGCTCTTCCATAGGTCGGTGCCCACTAATGACTGTAATTAAGCCTCGTAAACCCACCAGTCTTCCAACGGCTAGTGTTTATTAATATGGGTCTATAGAAGAGCGGTACGAATCACCAGTCTTGAGAAGAATTGTGTTTGCCAATATACAAAAAGAGGATCACCAGCGTGGCAAAAACAAAATTGTCAGAAGAAAGTCATTCCTTATAAGAAATAACCATTAGAAATATTTGTATTCAATTTAAAATTCATAAAAATAAAAATAATAACTAAATCCTAATAACACGTTCTAATCAAATTAATCGTCCTAACACTATTCACTTTATCATATCAATAGTGAGAAAAATATATTTTGAGACATCATTATTTTAAAAAAAACAGAATATTTTCAATAGAAAATTTTGAATCTCCTTTTTTAACATATTTGCCTGTGATCAGATAAATGTCAAAAGATAATTCCTCAAATATGTATCTGAACAACTTGTCACATGTGATGACAACAATTTCCCGGATAGTAACAACTCTATGTGCTAGTCCAACCGATGCAATACCGCAGGCAACAACACATTCATTTCCTTTTCTCTTAACTTAACCCTATACATGTTTAGGCCTACCATTTCTCTACAAGAAGAGCTCATCCCCTCGTGGATGGTGGGATTCACCCAGGACTCAAATTCTTCAGATATCATGTATGGTATGTAAGAATTAATGTTTTGAAAAGGGTTAAATTTCTTTTGGGTTGTTCATCAAAATTTAACATCAATTGGATATAATTTTTGAGCCCAACTTTTTGGACCGATTTATGATTTTTCTTTGATTTTCATTTGTTTTCCTTCTCTTTATTCCCAATGTCTGATGCTGACTTAGGTATGAAGGTTCAAGCCTCCTATTTGCCAATTATCATGTATCTCGACGTATTGTCTAACTGCTTAGTTACGCTTAAGATTTTTCTTTGTTACTTATGGATCTCTTAAAATGTATAGGGAAAACTTTTGAGAAGGCCTGCGAGTTCTGTCACATAACCCTGAATAAAATTACAATTTTCGATGACAATGGAAATATCACTTCTGGAGGCGTAAGGATTGGTATGTGATACAATTAAGGGTCTATACATTGACTTTGGGCCTCACTGAAAATTTATTCATGTTTGCTCCCACGTACACCTACAATGACATCAAGAGGTTGTTTTGAGTCTAATTTCGAGATCATAGTTGAATTTCTACTTCGAGCTGCTCAAATTGCAAGTTCTGTTCAAAGAGAACATGGGAAATTGTCAAAAGCTTTTCTGAAGGGGCTTGAGAACAACAAGGAAATCGTTGAACTTCGAACCCGAGTAGAAGGTTTTGCTTCGCAGTTTGCAATGCCAGGATTTGATGGATAACTTGGTCTTGCATCGTGTCCGGGTCCGGATCTGTTTGTGGATGATTGACTTGATCATGAGATGGAATTCTCATATCACAGGTGAAATGACACTTCTCTGATTCTTTGACAATTCCTTTTGGTTTAGTTTGCAAATCATGACAAGATGCTTTTGGAATCATATCGTGCTCCGGCTAGCCTCCGTTGCCCGTGATGTTGGCATATACTGCAGGCGGAGGCAGCTAGTATTTAAAGGTGAGTGAGCCTGCCATGGTTTTCAAAGTCCATGGAATTAAAGTTTTTGGGTTGTGGGTGGGGTCAGTCGCAAAAGTAACATTATGAGCAAAATATTTTTTAAAAGTAACCTTTTAAAAAAAAGAATTGCAAATGTAACCTCCAACTTTAAAAATAAATCAAAAATTGAATATATTCTAGTTAACGACTAAACGGTTATCCCTAAACAACCAGCTAACTTAACCACACTCATTCCCGCCAAACCCATTTACGACCGTACGGAAACACGGTGACCGAAAAACCGAAAACCTACATTTTTTTCGGTTTCGTTTTTCCAATTCTTCACCCTTCCCGGCTCAACGATTGGTCCGAAAACGTACTCAGAGATAAAGAGAGAGAGATCATCGACGGACCCAGCGTGAAAAGGGTGCATTTTAAGCTAGTTTATTTGTTAAAGGCGCGTTTAACTCCGAGTTCTAGCTGATTTATGGCACTATCGTTACAATCGAGAGATGGGTCATGTATTTTCTTGTGAGATTTACACTTCCGTATGGTATTTACAGTTGAATCGCTTCATTACATTGTAAGAATGG
>JAOYMZ010063674.1:0-28684 GCA_025802335.1 Pinguicula primuliflora
CTAGAATAGATATAAGTAATGAATATGCATGTGCTTCTCTAATCTAGTCGAAATGAACATGATTTGAGCCATAATCAAAGTATTTAGGGAATGAAATGATATAAACTAATGCATGAAATAAGCCCTAAATAGGTGCTTATCACTCATGCCATCAGAAGACCCCCTATTGTGGCAAATAATTTCGAGTTGAAGCCAAGTACCATTCATCTGCTGCAATCTCATTCAACTTATGGAGGTGCAAACTCATCTAATCCTTGCACACATGTTGAAGCATTTCTGGAAATTAGTGATACTTTGAAGATCAAAGGAGCAGATCAGGAGGCTATAAGACTCAGATTATTCTCCTTTTCTCTGAAGGATAGAGTCAGGGAGTGGCTATATAGCTTACCTTCTGATTCTATTCACACATGGGAAGAACTGAGAAGAGCATTCATGATGCATTTCTTTCCTCCATCCAGAATGGCAAGGATCATGAGTGAAATCCAAACTTTTCTGCAGAGATCTCAGGAGAATATCTATGAAGCTTGGGAAAGATACAAAGGATTGCTCAGAAGTTGCCCAAACCATGGCCTTCAAGCTTGGAGATAAATTCAAGCATTTTATTTTGAACTGGATCCTATGACCAGGAACAATGTGGATTCTGCTGGCAATGGTACTTTTATGACACTGTCATATAATCAGGCTCATAATTTGCTGGATGCTCTAGCCCAAAATTATTAAAAATGGCCAGTAGAAAGGCTAGCACCAAGAGCTAATCAGCAAATGCAGAACACAACGCAAAATGATTCTGTAGCAGCTGCCCTGAACAATTTATCAGCAAAAATGGACCAGTTGTTGCCTAATGGTAAAATTCAGCAACCTGCTGCTATGAGTATAGCTCAGCCTCAATCATATGTGATTCAACAAGTCTCGTGCGAAATTTGTGGAGGAGGACATCACTACAGTACTTGTCAGAACACTAACCAGCCTGAAATGGATCAAGTGAACTTTGTGCAGCAGCAGCAGCAAAGATGGCAACCAGAAATGGATATCAGCAGTACATAAAGCATGATGCTCTGGGTTTTAGCTCGAGTAATAATCAAGGAGCCCTTAATTCTCATTTGCTGCAAGCACTTAAGGTGCATTATCAAGGAAGTTCTAATGCAGCAAAGGATACTGAAGGTGAGCTAATGACCTCTCTGAAAGAGCAAACTTAAAAGCATGACTCTAGCTTAATGAGATTGGAGAAGAACCAGGATATTCTGACTCAGTTGGCACAGCAGAATGCAAGCTTCATGGCAGAATCAAGAACTGATCGTCAAAGTCAGAAAGCAACACTGCAAAGACTGGAACACACTGTTGGTCAGCTTGCTGCACAATTACAGGAAAGGCAATAAGGAAAATTGCCTAGCACAACTGAGGTAAATCCGAGAGAGAGCTGCAAAATGATCACCTTAAGATCAGGAAGGGAACTAGAAGAACCTAAGCTACCACCTTCAGTACTGATTCATCCAGAATCTGAGGAAAACAGAACGGAGAAAGAAGTGCTCACTCTATAAGTATTAGCAGACTGAAAAGCTGCAAAGAAGTCGAGGTGGGAGCAACCTTAGATTACAGATGAGCTGATAAAGAAGCTGCCCTACCCCAGGAAATTTCAGAAAGACAGATTGGAGCAGCCATTTCAGAAATTTACAAATGTGCTGAAACAGTTGAGGATAAACATTCCTTTTGCTGAGGCTCTCGAGAAAATGCCTATATATGCAAAATTCATGAAGGACATCCTCACTCACGAGAAAAATTGAAGATGAAGGAACACTTCCCTTAACTGCTGAATGCTCAGCAATAATCAATAGACAGAAACCACCTGTTCCAAGAAAATTAGGTGATCCTGGGAGCTTTTCAGTTCCTTGTTCAATTGGAGATCAAATATTTGAGAGGGCATTGTGTGATTTGGGTGCCAGTATCAGTCTTATGCCTTATTCTCTATCACAAAAGCTTGGATTTGGAAAACCAGTTCCAACTGGTATTACTTTGCAGCTGGCAGACAAATCTATCAGGAAGCCTCAAGGAGTGGTGGAAGATGTGTTAGTAAAAGTTGACAAATTCTATTTCCCAGTGGATTTTGTTATTCTAGACATGACTGAGGATGCAGGAGTTCCAATCATTTTGGGCAGACCATTTTTAGCAACTTGCGGGGCTCTCATAGACATTAGAGAGGGAGTTCTTAAACTGAGAGTTGAAGAAGAAGAACTGTGTTTCAGTGTCTACCCTTCCATGAAACTGCCAGCTGAACTTCATATATCTAAGAGTGATCAATGCTATGCTATTGATATTCTTAAAGAGGCCTTTCTGGATCAACTAGAATGCGAAAAAGATCCATTGTAGTTCTGCTTATCTGCTGATAAACTTACTGAAATGCAGAATTTGGAAGTGAATCAGTATACCTCCAGGATGGAAGAGAATGAACCTCTAATGGTTCAAAGTTTGGAATCTTTGGGAGAGTTGCAAGAGCCACAGGCTAGCTCATTTGACACAGCACCGAAAGTAGAGCTGAAACCATTACTAGAACACTTGAAGTATGCATTACCGGATGAAGCAGAAACTCTGCCAGTCATTATAAATCAGAAACTGAGTGCTGAGGAGGAAAAAGCTGTGATGGAAGTTTTGAAAGCACACAAACGAGCAATAGGCTGGACTCTGGCAGATATCAAAGGAATTTCTCCAGCAATGTGCATGCATAGAATACTTTTGGAAGAAAACAACAAACCTGTTATTGGTGCTCAGAGGAGATTAAATCTGAAAATGAAAGAGGTTGTGAGAAATGAAGTACTGAAATGGTTGGATGCAGGTGTGATATATCCTATCTCAGACAGTGCTTGGATAAGTCTTGTACAATGTGTGCCCAAGAAAGGAGGAATCACTGCAACCACAAAACGAAAATAAAGAGCTGATAGCATCTAGACCTGTGACTGGTTGGAGAATTTGTATAGATTATAGAGAGCTTAACAAGGCCACAAGAAAGGATCATTACCCACTTCCTTTCGTTGATAAGATGTTAGATAGACTCTCAGGTCATGAATATTACTGCTATTTGGACGGATACAGTGGATACAATCAGATAATGGTAGCTCCTGAAGACCAAGAAAAAACTACATTCAGTTGTCCTTATGGTACATTTGCTTTCAGGAGAATGCTCTTCGGTCTTTGCAATGCACCAGCAACATTTCAGAGATATATGATGTCCATCTTCTCAGACATGATTGAAGAAATCATTGAAGTGTTCATGGATGACTTTAGTGTCTTCGGAGATAGCTTTGGAATCTAAAGAGAGTTCTGGAAAGGTGTGAGCAAATACAACTTGTGCTTAACTGGGAGAAGTGTCATTTCATGGTTAAAGAGGGTATAGTACTCGGGCATAAGGCTTCTGAAAGAGGCTTGGAAGTGGATAAAGCAAAAATTGAAGTTATCAGAAGCTTGCCTCCTCCAACTTCAGTAAGAGCGGTCAGGAGTTTTTTGGGACATGCTGGTTGCGCTTTATCAAGAATTTTTCTCTCATTGCCAAACCATTATGTCATCTGCTGGAGAAGGATGCTGAATTCAACATGAGTTCTGACTGTATGCATGCCTTTGAGACTTTGAAGCAGCATTTAATCAGTGCACCCGTAATGGCAGCCCCTGCCTGGAATCTACCCTTTAAAGTTATGTGTGATGCATCAGATACAGCAGTAGGAGTTGTGTTGCTGTGGAAAAAAGAGAAATTGCCGCACACAATCTTCTATGCAAGTAGAATGCTCAATGGAGCTACTGAATTATACACCTACGGAGAAAGACATGTTAGCAGTGATATATTCTTGCAACAAATTCAGATCATATATCTTGGTAAGCAAGATTATAGTATACACTGACCATGCTGCTATTAAATATCTCATGGCAAAGAAAGATGCAAAGCCTCGGCTGATAAGATGGGTCTTGCTTCTGCAAGAATTTGATATTGAGATCAGAGATAAGAAAGGAATGGACAATGTGGTAGCTGACCATCTCTCACGTTTGGAAGGATAAGCAGAAGCTAAAACAACAACAGCACTGATACTAGATTCATTTCCAGATGAGAATGTGTTGTCTGTGTCCACAGTTCAAGAACCATGGTATGCTGATCATGTGAACTTTCTGACTTGTGATGTGCTACCACAGCTTCCTAGCCAAAGAGAAGAAAAAGTTCTTATCTGATATCTCACGATATTTTTATGAGCACCCATACCTGTTCAGAATGTGTGCAGATCAAGTTATCAGAAGGTGCATTCCAGAATCTGAAGTTAATTCTGTGCTGCAGCATTGTCATTCTTTTGAGTGTGGAGGCCATTTTGGTGAGAAAAGAACTGCAGCTAAGGTGCTGCAAAGTGGAATCTTCTGGCCAACACTATTTAAGGATGCTTATGACTTTGTGAAGGCCTGTGATAAATGTCAGAGGACTGGTAATCTGTCAAGAAGAAATGAGATGCCTCAGATAGGGATTCTGGAAGGTGAACTGTTTGATGTTTTGGGAATTGACTTCATGGGACCTTTTCCCCCTAGTCAATGTCAGATATACATATTGGTGGCAGAGTATTATGTGAGCAAATGGATAGAAGTCATCTCTTCCCCTACAAATGATGCAACAGTAGTTGTGAAGTTCCTCAAGAAGCTGTTTGCACGATTTGGAACTCCTAAATGCATTATAAGTGATGGAGGCTCACACTTCTGCAACAAACTCTCTGAGAAGCTGATGTTTAAGTATGGGGTGAGGCACAAGGTATCACTGCCATACCATCCCAGACCAATGGCCAAGCTGAGATTTCAAATAGAGAAATCAAAGCCATTCTGGAGAAGACCGTGAATCCTTCCAAGAAAGATTGGAGTATGAGGCTATCTGATGAATTGTGGGCTTACAGGACTGCGTACAAAACCCCAATAGGAACCTTTCCTTATCGTCTGGTGTATGGAAAAGCTTGTCACTTGCCTGTTGAGTTGGAACACAAAGCCTTCTAGGCAATCAAACAGCTCAACATGGATTTACAAACTGCTAGTATCAACAGGATGCTGCAAATATCTGAACTGGATGAACTGAGGCATGATGCTTACTAGAGTGCCAAGATTTACAAAGAAAGAACCAAACTCTGGCATGACAAAAAGATTAACCGCAGGACCTTTCACGAAGGACAACTGGCGCTGCTGTACAATTCCAGACTGAAATTTTTTCCTGGTAAACTGAATAGCAAATGGTCTGGTCCATTTGAAGTTATCAAAGTGTTCCCTTATGGAGTAGTAGAAGTGAAATCTGCAGTAGGAAACAATTTCAAAGTCACTGGCCACCGTCTGAAGACATACAAAGCAACTGATGAACTGGAGTAGAACAGAACTGAACTTCTAAAGCTCAAAGACAATTTTAACTGTGGCTATGGTCTATCTGTCGACCAAAAATTCAGAGCTTATTGGGAGGCAGCCCAATACGAGTTATTTACTGCTTTCTTAATTTAGTTTTAATTTACTAACTGTTTGTCAAGAAATGTGCAGCAAACAAGCAAAGAGGGTCACTGAAGTTCAGAAAAGTTGAGTTTACTGATATTGAAGTTGAACTAAAGCACAAACTCTTCTATCAAGTTGTATCTTTTCATGTTTAACTTCTTATTATCTGCAAAACACTTTCACTTGAGGACAAGTGAGATTTAAGTGTGGGGTAGGGGTTTAGGAAAGCATGAGATGTTGGTTGCAGTCATTATCTAGAGCATTCTGCCTTCTTGCACTGCTAGGAGCACAATTTTTTCGAAAATCTTGAACTTTCTGCTCATATTTGCTAAGGATGCTGACGTAATAAGCTAGACATGTTAAAATAGTTGTGGCCTATGATCTAACTTAAATATCTTGTGGACATAAACTAGGATTCTCCACTGGTCTGAAAGAATGGGTGCATTTTGCTGATTAGAGAATCCGAAGCTGGGAATTTGCATTCCTTTTTATTTGAGGGAAGGGAGTAATAGTATTTTGGTTGATTCTGGGCGAGGTGATCTCATGAACTCGCCAAAGACCCAAAACCAGAAGATTCAAGACACAAAGAAGTCAAGAAAACTGATGCTGATATGCTGCTAAAACTGGAAAATAGATTAAAAAAGAACCTGTGCCTTGTGCCAAAAGATCAGGGGAAAGGCTCAGCAAAAAGGCTAAAATAAAATCCAAGAAAAATACCCCATGCACATCAAAATGAGGCCTGAGTTCCTGAAGTTCAATCAAAAATTAATCTGAAGCACATCTGAAGATATGCAGCGAAAACCAGCAAAACTGCACAAAAACGCAGAACTGACTGGATGAGTATTCTGAAGTGAAGAAGCGAAAATTCTGAAGATGGGCTTGGCTTGAGTTCTATGTTATCCCTTGTCAAGAGTTGACAACAAAAACTGTCCAGTGCATGTAAGCCAAATAGAAAGGCCATTATTATCCGCCCAACTCCATCTGAGAGATAGCTTTTTCCCAAACACTAACCTTGAAAGAAAAGTGTAAGATGGATTAGAAGACCTGTCTTGAGATTCCTATGAAAGCAGATGCACCAGGGTTGTGGTATGAGGATTGGAGAGTTAGTTAGTCTCTTTAGACGCAAGCTTTAGACTCAAAAAGGCCATATTTGATTACTGATAGTGAAAATCAGAACCTGAATTGCTTATATTGATGCTTTCCTGCTCCTAACTCATTTCTATCACTCTGAAAGCACCCTCACTCATGCCTCTACTTGCATCATGTGATCACATTTTGAGCACCACACACTTTGCTTCGTTCCAGTCTTAAAATGATATTCTGAGTTTTTGCTTGAGGACAAGCAATGTTTAAGTGTGGGTAGTTTGATAAGCCAAATTATATAGTGTTTTTAGGCATGTTTAGTTTATCATTTTATGTCATTTTAAGCCTTAAACACTTCACTTTGATTCAAATACAATGCTTAATTGTGTTTCTGTTGATTATCTGCAGCTTTACAACACAGTTTAAATTCATAGTATGTTCTGCATCAAATCAGAGTATATTCTGTACAAATTCGGAGTATATTCTGATCTTGCTTCAATTATGAGAATTCAGAGGAGTTTTGGACCTTGGTCTGAGTTGAACATCGTTGCTTACAACATCTAAACCTCAAAGAATCAAAGGAACAACACTTTTCATCCAACAGTTCAGCAGAAACCAGATTAGCAGAATGAAGAACAACTTGCTACTATGAAGAACAAAGTGGAAAATTTGCCTAAGTATGAAAATACTTCCTTCCGTGTACAAATTCATGTTCTGGAGTCAAGTGCAATATTTGAGTCGTGTGATATCAAGTATACAACTCATACTTGGAGACAAAGCAAAGAGGGAACCGCAAATATCCGGAAGAAGCAAAGAAATCAGCCAAGTACAAAAGTTATTTTGCCATTTTTGGCAAAATTGATCTTTAACCGTTCAATGAGCATAGCTCTCTATAGAGATCGACGGCAGTGATGCCCTTGCACAGTCATGCCCCCTTGACTCTATCTACAACTCTCATGAAGGGACTACAAGCAAATAATGCAGCAGACCTGATGATACATACACAATATCAGTAAAAGAGGAATTAGCCCAGTTTGGCCGAGCCACATTTCTGAATTGGTGCACAACTTTAGACCATGGCTCCTGCTGACTTGAGCCTTCGACATAAGATAGTGCATGAGCCACATGGATCATAACTCGTGAAGACCCTATGAGCACCTGAGGCCGCCATGTCTCACTTTGGATGCAAAACATTATTTCATACTGACTTGCAGGAGTAAAGACACTACTGCCCTCATCCAAAAATCATTTCTCTCACGAGACTTGAGGTTCAAGTTGGAGATTCGGTAGGCATTTAGCCCTAATCGAGATACACATTTTGGAGGCTGATCACAACCCGAGAAGAGGCCGCGAAGGTGCAGATAGAGGCGACATACCAGAAGCCAGCTGCTGTTCTTCGGAAATCTACAGATTCTCAATTCTGAGCTGATGGATCTATCTTGTTTCTGCACTTTTATGTTTGTTTTGGTTCATGCTTCTAGCATGAGCTAAACTTTGTAGACTTTGGGCCCAGAAAGCCTCTGCCATGTAGTTTTATTATGCGTTTATGCGACTGTTTGACAGATTACTTATGAATGAATGAATGCATTTGCTTTCTTAAACTTGTACCAAGAAGTTGGCCCTGAGGTGTAAGTTTTGTTGCAAATCTGATAGAGAAGCGGAAGTTGATATTAGATTAGGCATAGATGCATTCACACATTGGATTTATTTCAGTTCTTAAGAGAAGAAGCGAAAGTTGACTCTTATTGTACTGAAACTAAATCTGTATGCTATCAGCAAACTGTTCTGCATTTTTCGAGCAGAAATACGTAGTAAGTAGGGGAAGAAGCGGAAGTTGACCTCTAATACACTAAATTTGGGAGCTATAGTTCATCAACATATGTATAATGTCATTTAGAAGCATAAGCAAGTTAACGAAGCGCATGGCAGATGGTAATCTGAAGCCCGAAGTCAGTGTCTCTTCTTGAATCTGTTATCTCTTGTTGATTTGAAACCTGATATAAGTTCCTATTGATCTTGATCAGACTGTGATTTATTCTAGTTTAGTTTTAATTCAGTAGTTAAATATCAAACCAACCAAAGATATTTCAAGTCACATTGAACCAAAACTGTAAATAGAATATGGGTTGAACCTACTCTCTTGTGAAGAATGATCTTTGCTCCTTTGCAAAGTACTACTTGATGGAGTGTATACTTTCACTTTAGTGTTTGTTCTTGAGAACACACCAACGACGGAGTTTGATGATAATAAGAAGCACCCTAAGGAAGTAGATCGAACTTGTAAAAAGTAAAGGTTGAAAGGCCAACATTTACTACCCCATGATAGGGATTGCTAGAAGAGTTGCAGCAAGCAAAATTGGAGCGTGCAAGGTCAATTGGGGGCATCTCACTTTATCCCAGAAGACACACCACCACCACGTCACTGATATACCAGTGTGTGTGTGTGTGTGGGGGTAATTGATAGAAGGCTACTAGTTTATTTTCCGAGATAAAGATAACTGGAGATAATAATATGGTGTGCCTTATTCTGGTGGAGACAGAATCAGATAAGAAAGCGATGTTGGCAACCATGTGTTACGAATGAAGAGTAGGTTTTCTTGTTGTTGTTGTATCTATTTATAGAATAAGATATTGAATGATATAATTGTTCCAACTATTCTACATCACAATATAATATGAAAAGACACACTCTATTAATGAAAAGATGCAAAACGCGCAAATTATGAAAAGCCTACACGCGCAGTCTATGAAAAGACTACACGTGCAATGTTTTTTTTTGGATAAGTATTAAAATAAATCAGTAATTTGGGTTTTGGATATAGGGTTTAGGGTAAGGGCCCGACTGAGATATCTGGGTTTGCGCTTAGCCGTCAGCCGTGAATAGAACAACATGGATGCTGTAATTAATACAGATTAGTTAGAGCACGGATGCCTCATCTAGGGTTGACCACGAGTGCATAGTGGTTTTACCGACTGACGAGTTATTTCTGACTTTACTATTCGAGTATTTAATTATGGCTAAAATATATTAAAAAACTCTAATTACTCTATTTGACACGCTAAGTGAGTATGAATGGACAAACATGCTTGATGAATTATATACCATAATTATGAGTCCATGCATAATTAACGGATTGTGATTGTTTAGTGTTATTTTTTACGGTTCAATTGCGTTATCCGGGTTTACCGCATATAGTCACACTCTTAACATGATAGTTGGAGCACAAATGACTCTTCCGGAATAATTACGATGAGCTGCGGTCTTGTCGATTCTTTTGTTTGCTTAATAGTTTTGGGCCCGACTGAGGTAACTGAGATTACCACGTATAGTCGAGCTCGTACCGTCAGACGTGGATTGAAGCTGGATTATAAGATAGTTGGAGAATGAATGACTCTTTTGGGATAACCACGACAGGTCGCGGTCTTGACGATTGTTTGGTTGTTTAATAGTTTAGGGCCCGACTACATTATCCGGGTTTACCACGTATGTTGCGCTCTTAACATGATAGTTGGAGCATGAATGTCTCTTCCAAGATAACCATGATGGGTCGTTGATAAACTAAATTCATATCGTATTTTACACCTATTTAGCTTCTCATTTTCTATCAAATTATGCTTCAAACATCTCATTTATACTTGATTTAGTGCACAATTGTGTTGAAACAGGATTGATAGGCCGAAACCAGAATTTGGTGTGATTCTGCACAAATATCAGCAACTTATCAGCTAAATTGATCAAAAGCTGGTGTTTATATCTTCCAGCAAGGATCTGGATGAAACCTGACGAGTTTTCTATGTCAATTATGTCTGGCAAGACTGCAGAAAGTCTCAGGAGCCGATGCTCCTTTATTCTGGCGAGTGAGCAATTCAGAATGTGATCTGTACATTCCATGGTTGCCGAGCTGCACATCACTGATTTGGCTGTATAAGTCTAACATTATAGTCTAAGGATTTATGCAACATTTGCTCGTATGATACATAAACTTGGAGCCAAAGAAAAGGACAAAAAATAGACCGCAAGAGCCTAAATTCAGCAAGAAAATCAACAAGAACAAAAGGCAATTTTGCCAAATCAGGAAAAGAGAGAAATGACATCTGCAAACTTTCAATGCGCACAACTTTGGACTGAGGTAGAGGGCGAGGCTGTAAATTCACAGGTACAAATTTCAAAAGCTTATCTACAAGTTTACTGCAGACTACACAAAGAAAATAGGTCACCCTGATACATTTTAGAAGGACTTGATCAAATCACGCACATTACTGGTACAATGACTGATCAGACCTTAGATGGCTGCATATCTTTCAAACGGCTGCAAGGTTAAATCTGCCCTTTTACCAGAATGTGGTCCACGAACTCCTATGCAATTCATCTTTACATGCCACCTGCATCTGGACTCGGGTGGATCAACTTTGGGACCCATCTGCGGATACATGTCCAATTAAACTAGCAAAGACTGAATAGTCCCTACAAAAATTCATATCTTGCAAACGGCTGAAGGGGAAACTCTGAAATTGCACAAGGACGGTGCACTATAGGAGAGGAACAACTTTCATTCATATCATACACACTTTGGAGGCCGCAAGGAGGACGAAAAGGAAAAAATACTAGCAACCAGTTCCTGCTGAATCTGCGAAGAGGAAGACCATAGACCTGAGCTGCTGCTACATTTTTCTGTTCATTTCAGCTCATGCTTCTAGCATGAGCTAACTTTGTAGACTTAGGGCTCGGTTGAGCTGAGCCTAAACAATGTTTAACTAGTCTTTTATGCACCTTTGATTCAATTTTTGCTTCGTTTGAAATGGTTTATGCTGGTTTAACAGTTTGAGTAATTCGGCCGGATTATTTGGGCTCATTTTGGTGGTTCATACTCACTATGTCCATATAGGTGTATGGATTCTACAATAGCATAAATCACACTGCCGCCCTTGGGGTATTATCCCTAGCCTGTGGTGCCATATCTAAAGAACAGGACTGGTAATGTTCTCCAATTGGCCGTCCTTAGGGTATTACCTCTAGCTTGCCTTTAAGTTGGAAGAAATGAGAAGTACCTCGTAAAACAGGATTGATCATATAAGGTTCTGTGGTTTTAAAGCAAGCAAAACAGTAGTCATTGGTAAATTAAGACAGTTAACAGTGTTTAGGCAAAGTAGAAAACCGAAACCCTGAGTTGCTTCTATATTCTGTGACTTATCTCCGTTTATGTTGAGAGTATGGATTAAGTGTCTTAACAAAAATTAATCTATACTAGCCAAGCTTTCCTAGGAATTTTAGTTTGCTCAATTCTGATTAGTAGGTTGTTAGATATGCACTCCTGAATCTTGGGTTACTTTGATAGCTACTGAACTAAACTTCGTGTGAGATTAATCCCTCCCGTGGATCTGACCTTTGCTCATTGTATTGTATTATTACATGATAGTGTACACTTGCACTTTGCACCCATCCGTCGCGGTCTTGTCGATTGCTTTATTTGTTAATAATTTAGGTCCCGACTAAGCTAACTGGGATTACCACGTATAGTCGAGCTCGTACCGTCAGACGTTGATAGAACTATGGATTACAGGATAGTTGGAGTACGAATGACTCTTCCGGGATAACTACGACTGAGCACGGTCTTTTCGATTGCTTTGTTTGTTTAATAGTTTAGGGCCTGACTATATTATTTAGGTTTACCACGCATGTTTTGCTTATTACAGGATAGTTGGAGCACGAATGATTATTCCCGAATAATCACGACGGGTCGCGGTCTTGTCGATTGCTTTGTTTGTTAAAGAGTTTAGGGTCCGACTGCATTATCCGGGTTTACCACGTGTAGTCGCATGCGTACCGTCTGACGTGAATAAAATAACCATAGATGTGTTTATTATAGGATAGCTATGTACGAAAGCTTTTTCTGGGATAGACACGATGGGTCGGGTCGGGTCGATCGTGTTGTTTGGAGCACAAATGTTGTTTCCGGAAAGTCGGGATTATATCGACTGCTGTGCTTATTCCACCTTGTCGATTCGTATGAAAACGAATAACATGTATTAATAATATCGAGCTCATCCTCTCAATTTTTTATCTTGTTGCTGAGCTTGCAAAAATAAAAATGTTGAACCGACAACGACAAGGTGCCTCCCCCACTCTCGCGCATGTCGACGTTGAAGCCTCCCCTACTCCCACGCACGTCGACGTTGCAGCCACCCCTACTGCTGCGCAAGTAGACATTGCAGTCGGCCTTACTCTTGAGCACGTGAAAGTCAACGTCCCCACTCCATCTCTAGTCGTCATTGCGTTGGATGAAGATGACAAAAAGAACGGTGAGGAGGAGGATGAAGACGATGAGGAGGAGGAGGAGGATCAGGATGACGACGAAAATGACGATTATGATGGCGACGATGACAAAGATGAAGATTATGATGAAGATAACGACGACGAAGTTGATACTGGAGAGGAGGAGGACGACGAAAATGAGAACTCCGATGAAGACATTGATGAGCTACCCACCGAATACTCCGACTCGTCCAACGATTCATGGAGAATGTAGTCCCCGCATTCGCGGATTTCAAGGACGAATCTGGCACCATCACCACCGCCTACGCCAGATTCATGAAAGAGTCCGACCAGTGATGATAGTCAATTTTGTTACCAAACATCTTTAAAGATAGGAAATTTTTTTAAATTACGGATAGTTGTATAATTATGGATGATCTTTTACTTCCAAAAAAATTGAAATCTTATAAAATAGAGTCATCATCATCTGCAAACAATAGAAAATATAGCATCGTATGTAAATGTGAGGAAATCATAAAGTCGGGTATCACGACGAAATTGGTCGTGTTAAGACCGAATGAATGAACGACGACTAGTCGTGTGAGACACGAAATAATTCGTTCACTTTCATGCTCTTATTTTTATAATATAATGAAGTGATCCAACTGTAAATATAATACGGAAGTGTAAATCTCACAAGAAAATACATGACCCATCTCTCGATTGTAACCATAGTGCCATAAATCAGCTAGAACTCAGAGTCAAACGCACTTTTCACAAATAAACCAGCTTAAAATGCTCCCTTTTCACGTTGGGCCTGTCGATGATCTTTGTATCTTACTCTCTGAATACATTTTCAGATCAATCGTCGAGCCGGGAAGGGCGAAGAAATGGAAAAACGAAATCGAAAAAAATGTTGGTTTTCGGTTGTCCGGTCACCGTGTTTCCGTACGATCGTAGATGGGTTTGGCGGGAATGAGTGTGGTTAAGTTAGCTAGGGTGTTTAGTAGTAACCGTTTAGTCGTAAAATAAAATATATTCGATTTTTGATTTATTTTTAATGATTAAGGTTACATTTGTAATTCTTTTTTTAAAGTTACTTTTTAAAAATAGATTTCTCATAAGGTTACTTTCGCGAATGAACCAATGAAATGTTGATTTACGATAACCGCATCGACATACCGCTAATTGGGATCGGCATGAATGAGTGTAATTATTTAAATATGAGGTTTAGAAATAATATTTATTCCAATGTAATTTAAACTGTTAATTTATTTTTAAAGGCTTAACCTACTTTTAATAACATCATTTTTGTAACCCACCTACAATAAAAAGATTAAAAAAAAAGATGTGGTTATTGGAGGGTGCTTGTGATCTCTATATAAATCCACCCGCTGCAATTTATATCTGTTTTAACATCATTCTCTCTCAAGATAATTGCTTTCAGAAAGAGAAGAAGCTGAAATGGTTGCGACGAGGAGAAGTGGTGGATCTCTGCCGTCAAATAATAGTAAGAGATCGTCGTCGTCTCCGTCGCCCGATGATAATCTTAATAAACCTTCGTCTCCCAAGCGTCAAAAGGCACTCGACTCTCTCAATCTTTCACTTTTTCTCTCAAGAAAACTGGGGAATTTGTTGTTGGCTTTTTTGGATTCGGATTCCGAGGCTTTGATTTGGAGTGTTATCTTACTTCTCTTTTTTTTTTTGGGTTAGGGTGAGAGTTCCAACGCCAACGTCAACAGTAACAATCTGAAGGCTTCCGAGGCTGCTCCTGTGGAAAATGAAAATCCAAAGGAATTTAGCTCGAGTGATCCACCAGATCTTCATATTGCTTCCACAGCACCCGAGACCACTACTCCTACTGCGGCGGCCTCCATTTCTGTTGCAAACCCCGTACTTATAGAAGGTAATTTTATAGTCTGTGTTTGTAACCAGAATTTTCTGAAGACTCGTGTTTTATATTTTTTTTTTCCTTTGCGGAAATAATTGTAATTGATTTCTGTTTAAAATTCAGGTGCAGCAACTGTGTTAGATAAGCCTAGGAACTCTTGGAAGCCTAACCAAGGTTTTGAGACGACGTCCCCTTGGTGCAGGCTTCTCACAGAATCTCCGCAGGTGTGATCTTTATTTTACGTAATATTATTTTTGGTGCAAGTGGACTTGATTTTCAAGAATAGCTTATTGTATTGATCTTGTTCTGGATTTATTGAGTTGTTGCATGAAGCTCTTTATTTACTTGCAGAATCCCTCTGTTTCGGTGCATACAACCAATTTCCTAGTAGGCTCCAACAAAAATGCGAACCTCTTGATCCGGGACCAGACAAGCGGCCACCTGTGTTCCATAAGGCTCTCTGAGGTAATGTTTTTTTGCCGAACTTACTAGAATTTTCTACTCCACAATCGACATGCAATGCCTCATTGGTTTAATACATTGAATGAGAGTAACTAGGAAAGGTATAGAGATACGTGATCAAGAGATTGATGCCTTCATGAGCATGAAAGCTACTTAAAAATATGCATATAGCCTCAAATAGTTTGATGCGTTAAAGAAATTTTTGCATTTTACTGCTATTCCCTTTGTGCATGCCTATGCTTCTTATTCTTCATCTCTTCACCTAATGTGTAAGATGAATGAATCGCAATAAAAAGTGGCAGGGAATAGTGCTTTGCATGTGATAAGCCCAGAGTTATCCTATAATTTACAATTTTGGTTTGTTTTTCTTTTTTTATGAAAATTGTTCAGCGTGACGGCAAACCTGTCGCGGTATTGGAAAGTCGCGGTAGCAAAGGTTGTGTTCAAGTTAATGGAAAACAAATAAGAAGAACCACTACTTGTGATCTCAACTCTGGGGACGAAGTGATTTTCGGCTTTCTTGGAAACCATGCATATGTATCCTCCTAATCCCTAGAGTGATATTTCTCCTTTTGTTTCTCTGTGTCTTCTATCAAATAAGTTGTTTCTCGGCAATGAATTTGTGCAGATATTCCAACAATTGCCGTATGATAGTATTATCAAGACTCCTCCTCCAGATATTCATAATAATATTGGGAAATTAATGCAAGTTGAAAGACGAGCAGGAGATGCATCAGCTGTAGCTGGTGCTTCAATTTTGGCATCTCTTTCCAGCCGGCGTCTCAAGCCTACATCTCAGGCCAGTGCAAAAAACTTCCGAGGAAATGATCGGCCTTCCTCTCCTATGGCCGAAGATGATCTTGACCAGGAAGTTAATTCTGGTACAAATTTGGGTAGTGAGGCAGCTGCTGATGTTGTGACTACCACGAAGAACCTGCATCTTGATGGAAATGCTGAAACTGGTTTGGAGGTAGGTAAAACTGCTGATTGCCCATGGGGTTGATAATTTCTTATACTTAATCTAATGTGAATTGTGTGATTGTTTACTTTTACCTGGGTTGTGTTTGATACATAATGGCATAGCTAGTGACCCATATAAATTTCTCTTCTTACCCCCCACCCACCAGCCCTCCCATCTAGCCCAACCCACGGCCAAAACAGAAATTCTACTGAAGTGTATTTTAATGTTTTCTCTCTGTCTGATTTAGTCGTTCCGCTATTCCTTTACTGTTAACCGGAAAACCTGGGCTGCCGCAGTGATTCCACCCCATCCTTGTTAGAACCTAGAGATTTCTTATTTAATTTCACCTCTCTTATCCATCGGCTTGTGACCATTAATGATCCCATGCCATGGCCTCTTATCGTACCATCTTCTTCTTCTCTATGTTTCTGCTCGTCGAGTGATGGTCATGGGTGACTGCCTCTGCTACCAACTAAGGTGCCATTGACTTCATATCTGCAGTTAACCGCGACTTCTCTTCCCAATCATTTGTTGCTTTATGTTCTTACCCAGCCTAATCAAGCATTTCACTCTGGATGCATTATCCATTTCCAACAGTAACATAATTATTGTGTTCCCTTTTTGAGCCCAGAGAATAATTTGTTATAGCTATCAGGCATATATCATTCACATTTGAAGTTGAACCTAATAAAATGAGACTAGGACTAACCAAAACTTCTTTGTGCTAACAGGATGAAAGAGACTGGGTCCATGATCTTGTGCCAGCATCGTTATCAGGGATGTGTATGAGAACTTCAGCATTTAGAGATGACATACTTGCAGCGATTCTAGATGGTCGAGATGTTGACGTCTCATTTGATAATTTCCCTTACTACTTGAGGTATTGACCATTCCTTGGATGGTAAAAATTGAAAAAAGACTGGCCCCCGGTACACTTTGAAGACATGCAATTTGAAAGGGCTCTTAATACTTTTGCTGTTATTCAACTTGCAGTGAGAGCACGAAAAATGTGCTGATTGCAGCTTCATTTATACAACTGAAGCACAAGGAACAAGTTAAATTTACTTACGAGCTTCCTACTCTGAATCCAAGAATCTTGCTTTGTGGTCCCGCAGGTCTCTGGGCGGTTGCATGTTTTTGTATTTGTAATATGGGGCGTTCAAACTTTCTTAAGTGCGCTTACGTTATGGTTATGTTTACCTTTCAGGTTCTGATATCTACCAGGAGATGCTGGCAAAAGCGCTTGCGAATTACTTTCGAGCTAAATTGCTTATCTTTGACATCCATTCGTTTATGGGCGTAAGACTATATTCAAGTTATTGCGCAATTAGAAATATATATATATATATGAGGTTTCTAAAGAAATGGCTGCAATGGATATCATTTTTATGAATTCCATTGTTTATCTGGCCGAATATTTGTGAGGACGATGCATTGTATACAAGTACAATAGAAACTGCTTTTTAATCTTCTATTTGAGTTATACAATTTGATTTATTACTTGTTCATTTGTTTGAGCCTGCATGGCCATTGAATTCTTGCTAGGTGTTGATACTTATTTTTCAGGGTTCTTCCAAGGATATTGAGATTTTTAGAGAGATAAACAATTCAGAAAAAGTGTGTGACACCAGTAAAAAAGTTGTTGGGTCCACTGATGTTGGGAAGGATGTTGCAATCTCATCTGTTGGAGTTGTTGCCCCTAGTTCTGTTAACATTCCACTTTTGGACACACATACCAAAATGGAAATTGACAGTGTGCCTACTTCAGCTAATGTGGCTAAGAGCCTTTCGTTCAAACTTGGTATATATTGATGTTTTTTATGCTTTTAAGATGTTATCCATCCATACGTTCCATTTTTCATTTTTATTTCTTAAATTGTAGGTGATAGAGTTAAATTTGTCAGCCAATCTTCTACTGGTGCCTATGCTAGTTCTGCCAGGTAATGATGATTTATCCTTGTAATCCTTCATCTACAAGTTCAGTCCCTTGAAATATTCGTGTAACTTTCCTTGTACTGGATTTATATCCGTTTCTCCAGAATCACAACTTTTGCTTTATCATGGTGACCTTGTCTGTATGTTTTCTTTACAGTTAAGCTCGCAAATGTACCATTTTCACTTCTCTTGCTTGATAGTTTAGGATCTTGTACATTTAAGACTAAGATGGGGAAATTTGTGGATGATTATGTAATCACTATTTATGGGGAGACAGTCTAGCTCCTCGGCTTTAATATTAAATCTTGGTTGATCACCTTCATGATCCATTTGTCAGATTTTTATTTTGTAAGTTAATGCTCTTTCATGAGTGTAAACTCACTGGAGTATTGGCATCCTTCTGCCTCACTAATTAATTGTAGGTACTCTATATCCTCAGCATGATGCTGCCTATTTTAATCATTTTTCTAGTAATCTCAAATGGTTGCAGTGACTTTCGGCATTAATATGAAAACAAAGCAGCAGGAAAAACTATCCCTTTATGAGATGAAATATTATGTTGCATTGGCGATGAGACTTTGTTGTTATTGCATTTCTGTTAGTGTAAGACTTCAGTCTTCCATCATAAGAATACGTGAATCCAAATGTTTGATTGTGCTAGGTGCTTAATTTGCAGTTTAATCTGTTGGAAGACTTGCCTCATGCTAAAAATGCTCATGCTAAAATGCTGATGAAGACGTATATGTACATTCTTAGAAGGGACATCAATACTTTCTGGGATCTAAGTTGTGCATGTTCCTTATTTGTAGAGAACTGAGTCATATTATGGACTTCGTTTCTTCCGTGTATTTAATAAATAAGACTCCTCCCTGACCCCAGTAAGGCAGGAATGGGGATATGAGCAAGTTATATCAGCTATACTTTAGTTATATGGATATGCATACAGGTATTTGTATGGCATTCTGATTTGTTTATGAAGTTATTACTTGACACGTTAGCTGGATCTTTAGGGGGCCAACTCCTGGAATGCGAGGGAAGGTTCTTTTGCCATTTGAAGATAACCCATCGTCCAAAATTGGTGTAAGATTTGACAAACAGATTCAAGATGGGGTTGATTTTGGCGGTCTTTGCGATAATGGTTATGGGTTCTTCTGCAATGGTATTCTGCTACTCTGATTTTACTCCCGCGTTCGGTGTGAATATCTATCTTCATATATTCATCTCATATGTTTGTCCCCAGCATGCGAGCTTCGCCTGGATACTTCAGGTGTGGAGGATATGGACAAGTTATTTATTAACACTATGTTTGAGGTGAGATTCGTTCACTATCCAAGTCACTGGTGGTTTGTATGCTACCAAGGCTCTTTGATCTAACACAATCTGTTTCGCTCTCCATTACTAGACCGTATTTGATGTCAGTCGAGATTCTCCTTTCATTTTGTTTATGAAAGATGCCGAGAAGTCCATGGCAGGGAATTCAGAGTCATATGCAATATTTAAGTCCAAGCTTGAGAAGCTTCCCAACAATGTCGTAATTATTGGTTCCCAGACTCAGAATGACAACCGTAAGGAAAAGGTAGAATTTGTTGATGATTTCCATTTGGGGTTAATAAAAAATAAAAAATATATCCACTGTAAATTTCTACTAGTTTTACACTTAGATCTTATCCATTGCGCTCATTATAGTGGTGTACTGGCATTAATTTACTACTCAAATTTAACATTGTTTGCGGATCACTATGCTACTGACTTATTAGCTTTTCATTCCATGGGGTAATTTTCGCTTTCCTCTGGTACCAAGTTAGAGACAGCCTTATGTTTAAACTTAAGCCCAGAAGGTGGAATGCGTTATTGAAGTTCACTTGAAATAAATATAACAGTTCTGGCTTTAATTGTGGTTAGTTTTATGGTAATTTTAACGGTTGTAAGTTGCTCCTGGTGCAGTCTCATCCTGGTGGTTTGCTTTTCACAAAATTCGGCACAAATCAGACAACCTTGCTTGACTTGGCTTTCCCGGCAAGTATCTATTTATGAAGTTCTTGATCTGATTTATTTTTGGAAATATATTCGAATATAAGTCGTATTCCTAATTCAAGTTATAATATTGTTCAAATCATTCGTCTTACGGTCGGCATCACTGATTGCATTTCTGTTTTTTGCTGTTCTATATAATTCTGCATGTATATTTGAAAGTATTCTTAAATTCCATAAATTATATGCTTATCAAGAGTTTCTTTTCCTCCTTGTAGGTGAACTTGATCTTTCTATTTTGTTTAATATTGCAACCGTTAGTACTGTATTTGCGTTGTTTACTGTGGGATATCAGATAAAACCACTCAGAGGGCAGCCCCTTTGTTGCAGTTCCGTTCCTAACCCCTGATCTGATAAATGATCATTTCAGCTAGTCTACAAGGCCTGTCTGTGTGCCTGACTTGTACTTATATCGACCTTCCCTGGCTGAATTGCCTTCCAAAATGATTCGATATGAAATTGCTTGCTTTAAGTCTTATCATTGATTCCTCTCCTCATTGTTTTCTCGTGAACAATAATTACATTTTGCAGTTCAGCTTTGAACATTGGCCTTTGCTCATATAAACCATCGATCACATGTTTTGCTGAACTGTTTTATTATTGGTAACCTCAGGATAGTTTTGGGAGATTGCACGATAGGACTAAAGATGTTACCAAGGCAACTAAGCTTTTAGCAAAACTTTTCCCCAATAAAGTGACTATTCATATGCCGCAGGTTTGCCCTTAACCTCTAGCATGTATAGGGTTTATTGCATTTTATATTTTGTTTTGATTTTTGTATTTGCCTCAGGATGAAGCGCTCCTATCCAGTTGGAAGCAGCAGTTGGAGCGGGATTCTGAAACCTTAAAATTGAAAGCAAATCTGAATAATTTACGCACTGTAAGAATGCAAGACAGTTTGTTAACATATTTGCCATTTTCTCCTATTGCTTACTTTATATTTCTGCCTGCAACCGAAAAAAGTGGAGACGCATATAATGCTTCGATTAACAGAGGTTGTTGCTTCCTTTAGCCATTCTTCCATTTTCATAGTGTAAAGGTTGCGGACCTGCGGTATTGTAGGAGGCAAATTTTATGTTTAGCATTGCTGTCTTGGAGTTTCATGTCTATACGGGTGCATGTGTTTGAGATTAGTCATTCTCCATGCTTTAACTCCTATAGTGGGAGGTCTAATTGGGGTTGCCTATAATTTACAGTTGATTGGATATTTTTTAATAACTTTCTAGTACTCATCTGTGTTGTTAGAAATTTTTATAGGACAGCATAGACGATGTTTTACCTGACAAGTCTGGGTTATTCTTGCATCCAGGTCCTTAATCGTAGTGGCTTGGAATGTGATGGTCTTGAAACTTTGAGTATTAATGACCAAACACTTACAAATGAGAGTAAGCTTATCTTATTTTTTCGATGGATTTAGATTACTAAATGTTTGAAATCCTGTGTTGACACTGGACTTGTTTTAGTTGTCATTACACTTTGCAGGGTGATAATTGTAATCAGCTGTTTGTTGTGATGATTCATATCAAATAAAAGAAAGTTTGAACAAAATTTTTAACTAAATTTCAAATTATTGTGAAGGTGCGGAGAAGGTTGTTGGATGGGCTTTAAGCCATCACGTGATGATAAATCCTGAAGCTGAGGCTGATGGAAGGATTATTTTGTCCACTGAGAGGTAATAGGAGCTATCTCCTATTTATGGTTCATGGATTAATGCCAGTTAATAATTGTAATTGAAACTAATATGACCTTTTATCAGTATTCATTATGGCATAGGGATCTTGAACGCAATTCAGAATGACTCGAAGAGCTCAAAGAAATCTTTGAAGGTGATAGTTTACTGCTTGGAAGGGAGTCCGAGTTCTTCAAGCTAATGATTGGTAATCATGATCTCTTTTGTTGCTCAGGATGTGACGACCGAAAATGAATTTGAGAAGAGGCTTCTTGCTGATGTCATCCCTCCTAGTGATATTGGTGTGACTTTTGATGATATAGGAGCACTAGAAAATGTTAAAGATACATTGAAAGAGTTGGTTATGCTTCCGTTGCAGCGGCCCGAACTCTTCTGCAAGGGACAACTTACAAAGGTTTTTTTTTTTGTTCCCACAATTGGTAACTTAGTGAAAGGTGTCCATTGTTTTGTTTGTAATTTTGCCTGCTACATGTTGCAGTATCATAAGTGCTACTTTTACTTAGTGTCATTTTCTTGTACTGAAATCTCAGGTTGGAAGCATCATATGGCAATATGGTTCTCTCTTTACAGCTTCCAGTGTTTCTGCATGGAAATGCTACATTCTCTGTGTTTTTAAGTATATGAAATAAGGAGCTATGGTTAGATGCTGGTAGTCTAGTCTATACCCGTAATAAGAGTTAAGTGTAAATGACATGGAGAACTTATAACTTAAGCTTGTCATTGACTATGGAAATCTGTGCTCTTGGTGTGTTTTTCGTTCTGAAAGAGTTCTTCGTTTCGTATTGATTTGTCTTTTGGGTTACTGTCGGACACCTAGGCTGACCGATGTCATGTTTATCTGGGTTCTCCTTCACATTCTTTACACGATATTTACATGTAGAATCTGCTGCTTCTTTTACAGCCATGCAAGGGTATACTTTTATTTGGTCCCCCTGGAACCGGGAAGACAATGCTTGCAAAGGCTGTTGCAACTGAAGCGGGTGCGAACTTCATCAACATTTCAATGTCCAGCATAACTTCAAAGGTACACTCTGGTTCAAATTTCTTATATATTATCATCCACCCCCGGTGATGTTTTTATTTGTTCATTTAACTTGCTTTAACCTCCTCTTTCTCTCTTATTTTGGACATGTAGTGGTTTGGTGAGGGTGAGAAGTATGTCAAGGCTGTCTTCTCGCTTGCTAGCAAAATTGCTCCTAGTGTTATATTTGTCGATGAAGTATGACATATCTACGTTTCCTTTCGCTATAAGTAACTTATTTCACAAGCACGGTGGTGATTTTTGTTTTCTCTTTCCCTTGTTCCTTCTTTACAGGTTGATAGCATGCTGGGTCGAAGGGAGAACCCTGGGGAACATGAGGCTATGCGGAAAATGAAAAATGAATTCATGGTCAACTGGGATGGGCTTAGGACTAAAGATACAGAACGAATATTGGTACTTGCTGCTACAAACAGGCCTTTTGACCTTGATGAGGCTGTTATTAGGCGATTACCACGAAGGTAAAGCAAAGTGAAAAAAAATCTCTTGAGGTGTGCATAGCATTGGCACTAGGATTGACGTGGTTAATATTCCCAGCCTAATCTTTCAAAATATGACACTGAGTAATTCCTTGTCCGTTTGGCTGAAATGTTGATCCTTGATGCTTTGCTTTATTGACGTGCTTTTCCCAGATTGATGGTCAATTTGCCAGATGCTCCTAACAGGGCAAAGATCCTGAACGTGATACTCGCAAAAGAAGACCTCTCTCCGGACATAGATCTGGATTCAGTGGCAAATATGACCGAGGGTTACTCTGGAAGTGATCTTAAGGTTGGTTGAACTTACAGCCTTTCATCTTTTTGTGATTTCTTGGAGCGGGGGCAACCTTTTAACATTTTCGGTCTTTCCTTTAGAATTTGTGCGTCACGGCTGCACATCGCCCAATTAGAGAGATTTTGGAAAAGGAGAAAAAGGTATGTATGTGACCTCTGACCGGTAGAGATCCTCGATTTTATTTTTATGATCTTGAATCCTGTACATCGGATTCTTACAAATGCTGTTCTCAGATTTTTATATTTTTTTCAACCACTCTTTAAGGTAGCAGCAACACATAATAACCAGGTTCTGGTTCATCAGTATGTGTTGTTTGCTCTGCTTCCCTTATACCATCTGGTGATTTAATGTATATATTTTATGCCAACTATTCGCTCCAATGAGGATATTTATGCTAACGACAGGATCGTGAAACTGCTCTTGCGGACGGAACGTCTCTACCGGCTTTGAGTGGCAGTGCGGATATTCGTCCTCTGAATCTGGACGACTTCAAATTTGCTCATGAGAGGGTGAGTTGAAACATGCCCTTGTTGTACTGTTGTGTTTATTTCTCTAAATGTCTCTTATACTAAGTGTTGCTCTAATTCTACGCATATAAGGTATGTGCAAGTGTCTCATCCGAGTCAATAAACATGACTGAGCTTCTCCAGTGGAACGAGCTTTATGGTGAGGGAGGTTCCCGAAGAAAGAAGTCACTGAGCTACTTCATGTGAAGGCCGCCGTTTCCAACGCAAAAGTACCCATTTTCCGACGCAGCGCATTGTACAATGAAGTATAGCTTTTTCAAAGTTTTTCTGTTTTTTTGCCCCCTTTTTTTTTTCCACCTCTTTTTTTTCCCCTTTCTTTTGGAGGTTATATAGCCTCACAAATCATTTTGCTGGCTGATTTGCCTTTGTTTTGTCAATGGCGGGACTGTTTTTTCCAATTTTATTTAAAAGTTACTGATTAGAGTTTCAGGGTCGGAGGAGTATTAGTTGAGATCTTGTGCAGTTTCGTTATAATTGTCGCCATTCCTCATTTTGTTGTTATTAACAAACAATAAGAAACACTCATTCGTTCCTTATTTTTTGGTTCTGCCATTTTGTGACGTCTTTGCTTCTTTGTTTTGAAAATCATATTACAGTCGGAAATATGTAGGGATGGGCATTTGGATTCCAAATTTCGAAATGCACAACATTCAGAATTTCGAAATTTTGAATTCCGAAATTTCGGATTATAATACAAAATAGATTGGGATTGCGATTCGCCTTCCAAAATAATTTCGGAAATGATTTCGAATTCGGACCGAATTTCGAATTTTGGATTCTGAATGTCCACCTCTAGAAATATGTTCCAAATTCGTTTTTTTAGGTAAATATTTTATTCAAGAAATTACCAAAAAAAAAAATATTTTATTCAAGAAAAAATTCCTGTAATGTATAAATTCGTTATTTCGAAAAATTTCGCACGTTGCTACATTTGGACTATTTATTTATGTTGCACTCATCTATGTTGTAATTTGCTCCTATGAGTTCCCGTTGAACCAATCTTCCATATGTTGTTCTGTTAATTTGATCCTGATTGCTTTTGCCAAAAGCAATGTCTCTCGAGCTTCTTTGTCGGCGTTTTCATGTTGATCCGATTTTGCATTTTTGCTCACTTTCACTTTCGACGGTGATGATATTCGTCCACGCTGACACATCTTCTCAATTCGGAGTCCCCGATATTCTCATGCCTTTAATTTATGCTCGATATTTGCTGTTGGATTTTCACTCTGGTCTACTGCTCTGAAGAGGATGGGTTTATAGGTGTCCTTGTGCGTTGGTTGTTTCGATTTATTGCTTTTCTGGCCCACCTTTAACTCTGTAATTTCTTTACTTGTGCTGAACGTGTATTGATCTGAATTCACTTTATCAAATACTGTTGGGCTGAGGCCCACTAGATTTTGGCCCACTGATTCATTCCTCCCCAATTGAATTGGATCTTATTCCAATTCCGCTCCTTTGATGCTCCTTAACTCCCCGCCTTCAATTTCCTTGACTTCCTCACATCCAGGTATGGCTGAATCTACCCCCTTTGTGAGTTTGACTGCCACCTCTATAACTTCCACATTTACTGCACCTTGGGAAGGAAGATGCATCGCCTAATTCGAGTTGGACCGCGGTGCCGGTTGTGATGTCACCTTCTCCGACAGAGCTATGTCGCATTTTTCCATACCCTGTTTGTGTGTTCTGATTGCTCCCTCTGCGAAATATCTTTCGTCTGCATATTCTCATCTACCTGCATAGAGCCATTGCGAGAGTTATTCCGACATGTGCCTGAGTCGACTTCCATAGCAGAGCTCAATTCCGGCCACTCAGAATGTTTCAACCATATTCTGTCCGACCTTCCTCCGCTCCATTGCGTTCAGTTTCCTTCATTTAGTTTGTCCTGCACTCTCACATTGAACGATTCGACCCCTATATCTATCCTCATCATCTCAGAAATGGGATTATTCTTCTCTGTTAGCAGTTGTAGTCCTCCAAATTGCATCTCAGCCATGTTAATTGTCTTCTCATCTATAGCCATCACAGTTCCCAGTTCAGTTCCAATCATCTCGAAGAATTCTTTACTCCAACAATGAAGCAGAGTTTCGTTCACCCTTAACCATAAAGTCTCCAGGGTCCCAAATTATAAACATACATTTTCTGCATTGTGCTATAATCTACCAACAGCTTGGCTCTCATCTCCAGACTCATCAGCCGAATCAAGATCTCTCCTCCTTCTAGCTTTACTGTTTTTGCACCTTCATAACTGGAGGACTCTAATATATCATTCATTGCTTCAATGTCTTGAATTGGGGAGAGACTACCGACGAGGCAGTTCTCCAACCACATTGATTTTTCTTGATCTGGTACGAACTGCAGGATCCTGTTTGGACCCTGTCTTGCATCCATCTCCTTGTCTGAAGTGGGTCCAGTTACAATGTTTATATACGGCTTCATATTTTTTTGTGGCTCCTGCAGAATTTGAGCATAACTTACTTGTAGCTTGCAGGTTCCTGCTCTGATTCATTCAGATTCTAAATTAATGCTGTCTCATTCACTGTTTTGGCAAATCGGACGAAGCCATACCATTTGCCTTTGAACTCCATGTGCGGGAGTGAGTGCACATCCGTGATAGGGCCATGTTCTTCAAAGAAGGAGTGCATCTCTTTTAGCATCCATTCCGGAGGAAAGTTCGCCACATATAGAGATAGTGAAGAGGATCAGAGTTTCTCAATGAAGGGCGTTAGTCTCCTTTGTGTTGTAGTTTCAGATGGCTTCCCTTTCCTCTTGCTGACAAGTCCATTCATCGAGATCTTCCAGATTTGGGATAGTGTTTGTCTCAATTGAGTCATCTGAGGTTTTGTTCATCCCTTGGTTTCTGGAGGGTTTTCCCTGGTCCAATGAAGATATTGGGGTCGTCCTATCCTTCACTTTGGTAGTGGCTGGATTGAGTTCCACCACTGGATGAAAACCACCATCCGGAGTATCGACTTCCATGGCTGTGATTCGAGATCTAGGGTTTTTCCCGTGGCGGCTGTTGTAATACTGGCAGTGTTAAGCTTAAAAATCCTGATTGTCATGTTCCAAATCAGTTACCACGCTATTTAACTCACACACATGTCGGAAAACTTCTCTCTCGTCTAAAGAGACCGCAAGCTCAGGTTGATCAACACAACAAAAGATGGAGAGGGTAGAGACACGATGGCCTGGTACGGAACCAATCAATTGGGAAGGTGATGGCTCATGGAATGATAAGCTTTAGAAAGAAAATATCAAGGCTCTCAAGATAAAGGCAACAACAGCACCCTGCAAAGCATGAATAAATAAAAACTATGGGGTTGTGGTTAACATCATTCCTTTTTACTAATTATAAACAAAATGAAAGGACTACTAGTAGTAATGCTTCTCATAAACATCATTCTTTTTTACTAAATACAAAGCAGGGTATTTGCTGAATATGGCCATGTTTGGGATGTCTATATTGCAACAATGCTTGGCAAAAAAAGGCAAACGTTTTGGATTTGCTCGGCATGTTAAGGCGTCTGACCCGAAGCAACTAGCAAGAAAGATCAATGGCAGCCTACTAGAAGGAGTAAGGCTTGAGGTAAATGTGGCAACATATCAACCGCAGATAGTTGTGCCAAATCAACTCAAATGTGGCAGAAAAAGCAAGATGGAAGAGTGGAGGCTGAAGCTACATCCATGGGGAAGGCAGATAACATAAGAATGGATCACACATTTGCTCAAGTTCTAAGGAGTAAACAAGTTAATGAACACCCCAAAGGAGCATTGGACGAGGAACTACAAGTTGAATACAACACTATCCATACTGATGCAGATTGGCTACAATAAATACTTGTTGGTACCCTCAAATAAGAAAGTAAGAAGGACTTAATCACTTTACATGATATACTAATCGGACCAGCATATCAGAATACGCAGATGTAGAGTCTCTGGAAGAGCAAAGTTCTTATCAGAGGATTAGCTCCGGACAATGTAAAAAACTAAATTGAGTTTGCGAACTAGGAGTTGAATATGTTGTTCCAAGTTATGAAAGCATGGGAACTGGATGCAGAATTAAATACAAGGAAAGTATGGATTAAAGCTACCAGAGTCCCCTATAATATTGAAATCAAGCAGTCTTGAATTAATGAAAGCAGCTTGGTCTGGTGGTAATTAGGTGAATTCCTGACAGTGTTCGAGAATGCGTTAAGTGGCCTGATGAGCCAAAATCACATGCTTATTTTATGCTCATTAAGCTAGACATTCATGCAATTAATTAGAACATTATATTAGTTTATACTTGACTTTCCCTCCAATCCATGAAATGTAGGTACAATACACATTTGGTGTTATGTATGGGGAATTCGAACCTCTACCAACCCAAAACAAGGTCACATGGGTGCAAGAGACAAGTATCTACAAGTTTGGGAATGGCCAACAACCAATACAAAAAGGTGTTTAGCCATTTTGGGAAATAAAGTACTATTGACCAACCTATCCCTTGGAATGGTCATAACTAATGAAGGAGTGCATGGATGGACTTGTAATTTGGCATGGAGATAGGACAATGGGTCA
>JAOYMZ010063675.1:0-12764 GCA_025802335.1 Pinguicula primuliflora
ACTTCGCCAATTTGTTGTTGTATTTCTTGTATTCCTTGCTCCCTGTCCTCTATTATGGCTTCATTGAAAGCAATATCATTGTCCAATAGTAAAACTTCCTGTCTGCAGCACAAGGATTATCAATAAGCTGATACACTTTGTAAATGAGAGCTTTCCATGGGAAGTTCACAAAGTTAATTTTATTGAAAATCATCCGAGGCGCTATAAGTTCCATTATCAGATTAGTATCTGACATAAGTAGATATATGAAGTTTAGACTAGAAGATTTTTGTTTAAAGATCCCTTTTTATCGATTTGTATTTCAGTGTATAGATTCATGCTGAAAAGAAATGCAACAAAAATTCGGAAAGAGAAGGCAAAGAAAATCTAAAATATATAGAGAGATAGAGTCTCATAAAAAGGTACTATACGAACAATATTATGGTGGAGATCAGACAAATAGGAAGAAAAAAATCCTTGAAAGGAGCACCATAAGCATTGTATAACACAAAATAAGACTAGTTCTTGAGTGCAGACCAGCAGACTACCAAATAATGATACAAGTGTTCAATGCATTTCATACAAATTACAATACACAATGTTGCCATTTGTTCCACTAGCAATAGTATGGTGGAGATAAGACAAATGGGAAGAAAAAATCCTTGAAAGGAGCAGCCTAAGCAATGTAGAACACAAAATAAGAATAGTTCTTGAATGCAGTACAACAGACTACCAATAATGCTACAAATGTCCACTTCATGTTTCATGCATTTCATACAAATTACAACACAAAATGTCTGACATTTGATCCAATATCTGTTAGCATTACGCAATGAAGATGACCATGCGTATACCTTCTAGACTCCATGAGAAGAGCTCTCTGCTCTGGAGCCCTTTCTCCAGTTGCCTCTACATCACCAGCTGCGTAACTGCACGAAGTAAAATCTTCATTGATCCCAATAGAATGGATAGACAACATATGATGATGCATTAGATAAATTAAATTCTTCATTGATCCACCAATGCTAATGCCTAAAAGTCAAATTTTTTATAATACAATGCTGTCTGTGATTTTAAATGGACACACTATTCATTGTGGGAAAAAGGAAAATTTCAGAGAGCACATTATTTTATTTAAGTAATACGCGTTACCTAGAATAACTTACCTAGAAGGAATAATAGCTTGTGGAATGAAAGGAGTATAAGCTGTCTCCCTCTCAGCTGCAAGCCGCTGGGCTTTCTGAAACTCCTTTAGTACAGCTTGGAAATCTTTAGCAAGTTTGGCATCAGCAACTTTCTTGCTGGCCTGCAGGAAAAAAATTCAATAATAATAACCAACCCTTTGATGAGTAGAATCTGTTGATATATCAACTATAGCACACGCCAGTGAAGAGTTGAAACTATAAATATATATTGCAAGCACCAAAGGGCGGACAAGTACAGCGACATACACTGATATCAACACCACGATCTGTTTCACTAGCTTGCTTAAGCTTGGCAGATATATCCTTCACCAGCTGTCCAATGTGGAGGCGAGTTTTATGCCTGAATTTCATAAAGCCCATAACGATAAACATAACATACTCAGCCGCATGAAGAAATCTTATAATAATGCCATTAAGAATAATTACAGCAATTAAAGCCATACACAGTCAAAAAGTCAGTGAGCATGTTAAAACATTTAAATACTCAAGCATTCTTACAGTTAAAACCAAGTTTGAAGCAAAGTTTCATAAGTCAAATTTTAGATGTTTTGATATTTCCTCCTTCACCGAACGAAATCAGTTAATAGAACAGAACCTGTATTCCACAATAAGCATATTAAAGAACGGACATGCAAAATAAAGAAAGATAACCAAACACTAACAGCTTTTCTCGTAGCTCAGGCGTGTCCTTGGGTGTACCAAGGGTGTTCACAAGTCTCTGGAACGTGGAAACGGCCGTGTTGATCTGAAATATTCCAGAGGCGACGGCCTGCGTCGTATCCTGAGCCCCATTCACCCTCCGGGGTCCGATTCCTCGACCTGATTCCAAGTCTTGAAAACTCATCCCTCCACTTCTCTTGTCCTCCGATCGCGAAATAACAGTACCCCAATTATAAGAGGGAGAAATTCCCGACCAAAAATCCGCTCGATGGCCACCAGGAATACAAATAACACGTAATTAAGTTGCTAGAATTGACGAGTTCCGGTGTTACAAAACCCCAAAAAAAAACCCGATGGTTAATCAGATGCTCAATCTGAAATTCTGGTTGTTGGCGTCCAGTATTGACCGGAGGAAATCTTCACGAGGCAAGAATGGATCGAGTTAATGTTCGAAAAGACAGAAGAAAATTTTGATCTCGCCTCGTGTCTAGAAAAAATGTGTGTTGAATCCGAATTGAAGAGAGAGAAGGGAGAGACGAACAGATGATTTTGTCGGGGCAAATTTTTAACTCTACAAACCGCGCGATTTGTCGACCTTTTTCTGCTCAAGGAAGAGGTGCCAACCTTCTGAGCGGCCACTACTATTCGGCAGGATATCTTTTGATATTTTAATGTAAATGTATTTTCGGATTGTAGCGGAGATAGGATATCTTTTAATATTTTGATGTACATATTGAATTTTGCGACGATTTCCATGTATAATTGGGATAGTGCGTTGTTGTGTTTCCTGTACAACAACATGTGCAGGATTCATTTGGATGACTACAAGAATGTGGGTGACGCAATAAAATTGTTGCAAATATGGGGATATTTACGTTGCATTTCCATTGTGCCGATCCCTACTAGGATCATTTCATCTCACATAGTTTGGAGACATGCACATATTCTCGAAGTATTCGGGAATCGATTTTTGACATGGACGAGAAGTGGAAGAATAGCGTCGCATAGAGTTACAATGTTGCGGCTGCACTTGGATGTCGTTGGGGTCTCAGGTATAATTTTAATTTTATTATCTATCTGGCTTCATTTTATTATAAATTATAAATTTTATTTTAATTTTAATATTAGTTTTTACAATTTAATTCTACCTCATATAGTGAAGAGGCAATGAGTCGTATTCTAGAACCTGACCGTGTGCTATTGACGTACGACGGGGCCATCGTTTACACTAATATGGTCGAGTTCGTGCACTATAGACGTTTGGTTCATCAATTTGGTTGGACTCAGGTAATACCCGATCCGGTGGACGTTCAGGGAGAAGCACTAGCACACGCGAAGGCGCATGATAGGCATAGAACGCAAAATTGGTTAGCTTATTTGATCCATCACTGTGACCTGTGGCAGAATCGTTATATGAACTGCATGCAAGGTCCCGTCAGAGGTGCTTGTGTGGCAAGTACTTGGGCGCCTGGCTATTTGGAGTGGGCCGAGCAACACAGTCGAAGATTCTGCACTCCCGTGAACTCGGCAACTCTGGAAACCGGTGTGCCAGTTGATCATGCACCTTTTATGGCTCTTGTGGTATGTATTTATTCCTTCGTCTTGTTTATATTGTTTCACACTTTAAATTTATTTTATCTGATAAATATTTAAATATACAGGCCCAACAGTTATTTCAAGCGTCCCAGCACCCAGAACTGACGACTCCCCAATTTCATACATCACTTGTTGTGAAGATACAAATTTTCCAATGTTAGGATCAATATATAAATTATTTAGTAAAATGTTGTTTAATGAAAAACTAACCTGTATCGCATGAGAGCACGGAATGCCGTAACGAGACCACTTACCACAAGAGCAATGGTGGATACTTAACTCGACATGCTGATGTTCACGTGAGCCCTTTGTAATAACTTGTGCATGAAATCGAGTTTCACCCTCAATCATATTGAATGGCTGCACTTCGTACATAGGAGCACGTGCCAGATCTCGCTCGTAAAAATGCCTGACTTTCTCAATCCACGAATTAAAATTTGATGTCATGCACAAACAATCACTCCTACGTGCATTGAAGTATTCAATGCAACTATCATGCATCTGCTGCACGATCGATGTGATGGGCAATCGTCGTGCTCCCTTCAACCCTCCATTGAAGCACTCCACCTAATTCGTGGTCATTATTCCACATCATGGTCCTCCATCATACGACAATGTCCACATCTCCAAAGGGATGTTCATAAGATAGTCTTACGCTTTTCGACTCTGGCGCAAAATTGTGGTCATCTGACTGTGAAACTTTGTCTTACTAGCTTTGGAGTCGGCTTTCCATGCCATTCCTTTGGCTACGTTTTCTTTGCATTTACGATTCAAATTAGAGCATATATGGCATAAGCAAAATCTAGAGTCACCTCTTTCGCCATTGAATGTGCGTACGTCAGGAATGACTCTCAAAATTCTGGAACCCCTCTTCGAAATCAAGCAGTGATGCTTAACATCCTTTGACGCGACGTGCTCTTCTAACTTCTCGAGAAACCAACGCCACACCTCAGTGTTTTATTTTGCACCAACTGCCCACCAAGCCTTTGAATATCGAATCTTAAATTCATATTTGTTTTGCACCAACTGCTGAGCCTTGTACGCCGTGAAGCCTAAAAAATAACAATATCTTGATCAAATTACAGTCGTGCATATATAAGAAGTGCATAAAAAATAAATTCGTATTACTTTCATCTTTATGGACTAGGCCACACGAATCATGTGCAACGAATGTCTTTGTCAGATTAATGTGATACTCAGTCACCACATTAGCATCGCACCTGTGCGCTGGCCCGATATATATTATTTCTCATTTACAGCCATCGGGTCTATAAAGCGCACTGACCCCTCAATCACATCCTTCACATTCGGTATGATGCTTACATGCAACATACCACCGTTTCTTATCGCTCTTAAGCACAAAAAGCTCCCTTTTCGCCACCATAATATGGTACTTCATTACCGAATGTTGAAGATGGGGCTTATCTCTGAATAGTTGGCCCCCTTCAAGCAGACCTGTGTCTTCGTTGAAACATTTTGTGCTCAATGCCGGTGGAATATTCATTGAGTTCCCCATCATAGGACTTGCTGTCTGGTAATATGGAATGTATTATCCATCATACATGTGATCTATGCGTGGCTGCACCGGAATAGGTTGCATATCCTCTCCCTCATCTCCGGTGTTAGATTCAGAATTATTGGCGTCTACATCAATGTCTGTTGTATCGCCTTCCGGATCGATAATAGGGGACAAGTTGTCATCTGCATTACTTTGAGGCAACATCCAACTATTTTGTGATTGAGAATAACCTCCTTGGCTCATTGGTTGAGACCACATATCTTGGCTTAGCGTGAAAGGATATTGCGAATAATTTGAATATGGTTCATGTGAATAATCAGGATTTTGAGTTGATGAGCTCGGCTCCAGAGGCATATTTAAAATAGGGATTTGCGAGCTCGACCCGGAAAACTAGTCAAAAAAACCAGAACCGCCAAAATTAGTCATTACAATATATCCAAACATAAAATAGTAAAATTAAATTAATATAAATTAAATATTAAATATTTTAAATGTACAAAACTGAATACCAAAAAATACTGGTAGCTGCTTTACTCGGACTTCAAATCCGTGCTGAAGGCTTCTAGATATATGCTTTGAATGATATCTGTTTTGTAGGTGTACGTAAATGAAATTCAGGATGGGAGTTTATATAGGGGTAGCCGCGCAGAAGTCAATCGCGCGGAACTGGGCACGAAAACTGGGTGCGAACTTCCTCAACAAAGGAAACTAAATTCAATGTCCAATATAATATTACGGAGATCAACCCATCTTATGGGATGGACAGTAAGTCACCCACTTCGATACCCACTCCTACTGGCTATAGTCCGAAATGGGAAATTCTGAAGTTGTCGGAAAAATAAAATATCATTCAAAATTTTGGAGTTCGAATGTAAAAATGGCTGAAATGGATATCAATTTAAAGCTCATAAATTGTTGATAATTAAAATAGTGTTTGTTGTGATTGATGGTGTTTGTTGGAGTAAATTTATCATACATGTGTCATGTGTGTTGGACTATTCCATGGGTGACGATCACTCACATAACTCCGAGCTAGCTGTTGACTATCTCTCCTATGATCCTATCGTATTAGCTATATTACAGACTTGTGTTTGTAGGGTGTTCTTAAAATTATACTAGTTCTTATAGAATTTTTGTTCTTGTGGAGCGAAAAATGATTGTTTTGTGCAAAACATTTTCTACTATTTAATCTTATTTTTAGAACATAAAATCATACTTTTTTTATATATGATGGAAGCCAAAAAGCAGGCCAAGAATTAAAAGAGCTCTTGATCACGGTAGATCAAATAAATGAACATGAAATGACACATTAGAAGTAGCAGGGACACATAATGTAGAAGTGCCTTGATGAACAATGCTGGCTGACTGTGAAAGACCTGGCAGAACCTCAGACCCACGTCTTATATGCAACCATAAACTGCGGCCAAATGTTGATTAGCCTTGCAATCAAGCTGTGTGGTGGACCAAAAGTTAGAGGCCGTTGGATCGAGGTGAAAATCTGCTTGTGCATTGTGGCCTGGAAGGTAACCAGAGCAGTAAAAATGTACGTGAGCATCTGTCATGGCAAGACCGGCTTTAGCAAGCACATCGGCCACCAGATTCCTTAGCCAAGGTAAGAATCTAACTTGTGTAGTTCCTGTAGAATTCCCTAAAAACAGGACCGCTTTGATCCTCTTGATGAGCTCTTTATTAGGTAGATCAAAACCGTTGCCAGAGATGAGCTTCACTGTCGTTGCGCTCTCAGACTGGATAACTTGTTATGTGATTCTCAAGTGTTGCGCAAGCATTATGCTGTAGTAGACCGCCACAATTCAGCTGATAATACTGACGAAGCACCAATGCGGACCATGAAGCTAAGAAAATCGACCTCTGGGATGTTATGGATTACTCTTCCATAAGCTGCAGCTCCAGAAGCTCTAACCACCACTGCATCAATCGAGATGAGAGACTCCCCCACACTCTCGGGATGTAGAGAATCACCCAAAGGGATGAAAGCTTGTTCTGCAGCGACCCTGGTGGGCAACTGTAACTGGAGAGTGTTTGGATTCTTCATACTTGCATAAAAAGCCAAAATAACAGAGACAGTGGTGTTATGAGATGTAAGAGAGCCATTGAAGATTTCCTCATTCTTAATAGTCCATAATTTCCAGCAAGTCACCGCAAAGAAGCAGTGCCAATCTGCACAGACATTAGGACAAGTGAGAACATTAGAAATCTAATCAAAAGCGGTATCACACACAAAGAAGGAAGGAGAAAGGTTGGTAATTAGGTGATTCCATATTCCTTTGCTCCTCGGACAATCCCGTATCACATGAATGATTGTCTCCGGAGCACCACATAAATGGCAAGCTGGGGATGCCGAGAGATTGCGTCAGTAATGCTCATTCATGGTCCACATAGCTCCTTTTAGTGTCCTCCATAAGAAAACATTTAGATTCTCCGGTCTTTTGATGGCCCATAAAATACTCCATGGTTTATTGTCCTCCTGATGTGGGTTAATGAGACCAGCCATTGCAGAAGAACAATTGAACTTGTTGTTTGATGTAAATGCCCAAGAAAGAGTGTCTGGGCCTGCCTCAGCAACGGGAAAAGGAATAAAAATAATTTTCTACACCACCCCTTCGGTAGGCAGCAGGAGAGACGCTATAGATCCCATCCCCCAGAGGAGTTGCAGAAGTCCTTAACTTTTAGAGATAGATCTTCCAATGACTGTGGAAGAAGAGAATGAGTGAAGAGCGGGGCCTCAAACGAAACCAAATATCGCACCAAAACAAGGTGGAACAACCGCCACAAATGATCCATCTAGAGCACCATCTAAACATCTCAAAATTCTTTATTAATTGCCTCCATAAATGAGACCCGCCCGCTGCTGAAATTGGTGTGTTAAGGAAATCATCTCCTAGCTTGTACTTGGCCCTTAAAATGGAATTCCATAATTTATCAGAGTTAATCGTGAGTTCCTAAGCTAGCTTGAGCAAGAGCACCCGATTAGAGTCGTGAAAGCTAGTCAGACCAAGGCCCCCTGCCTCTTTTGGCTTGCAAACTGAGCTCCAGGACACCATAGGAGATTTAGAGCTATTGAGAGAACCATTCCATAGGAAATTTCTGACCACCCTGTCCAAATCATCACAAAGAGATAGAGGAAATGGTGTTGTCTGCATTCTGTAAAGAGGAATAGTGCAGAGAAATGATTTTCATAGAACAGGTCTCCCTGCCATCGAAATCCTCTTAGAACTCCATGCCGAGGCTCTCTTCCTGAGTTTTAAGAGGGTAGGTTCATGCGTGCTCGTAGAGACCCGACCATGTAGCAAGGGAACACCCAGATAAGACCCTAAGTCGTCAACTCGTGGGATATGCAAGATGGTCTCGATGTCATGAGTAATCGGCAAGGGGACTGTGAGGTATGAAAAATAATTAACTTGGTTTGAATTTTGAATCTTTATTTCGTGATTTAAAATTCGAGTAAGATAGATATTTTGGCCGAAATTGTAACTACACTCGAATGAGATTGGAATTGGGCCGAATTGCCCCAATTCATGCCCATTGGAATTGGGCCGGTTGCCCCAATTCGTGCCCAAATTTCCTAATCAATTCTCGGCTCAAGTGTTGCTGAAATGCGCGGAGACAAGAGAAGATTCTCTCTCCCGTACGGCATGGAAACTTGGGAACTAAACTACTTGTATAAAGCTATGTGTGCAACCAAAATTATTAGGGTTACAAAGCTTTTTGGCTGCGGAAATTGGAGAAAACAAATCTGAAGCTAAACAATTGGTGGGTGAACGATCGGGGTGCTGCTGCTTGGTGGCGATTTTGGCATCGCCGGAGTAACTCTCTGCACTGGATGCAGTGTAGCTCTTCGGTAAGGAGAGGGAAAAACAGGCAGAGATCTGCCTCCCTCGCCAAATCCCAAAACCATCAATTTGTATTTTTGGTACGGGTTGGGCGTATTTGAGCAGTTTACACGTGTTGCTACCCTTCCATGCTTGAGCTGCTGTTTATTCATATAATACTGCTTTCCCCACCCTGAAGCATGGCCCTAGAAAATGATTTGCACGTATTGCCTCTGTTTGGTCGGATGTCTATTTGGCAGATCGGGTTTGCCATCCTCTGTTTGCTGATGAATGTTTTAGAACTGATAAATGTTCGCTGGCGTAGTGATTTAATTGACGATCCTTCTGATTTTGTTTCATGCCTTATGAAGATGTCGTTGTGGTTTCTTGTATGTGATTTACTTTCCCTCCCTTGAGTTGCTGGATTCTTACGATTCCTGTGATTTACTTTCCCCTTAGTTGCTGGTTGAATCCCTCCCAGTTCTGTTCGTTATGTTCCAATTTTGAACAGATTTGTATGTTGTGTGGTTAAACAGGAAACTACCGGTTGATTTAAGATTTTGTTAAAACGGATATATGCGTTAATTGAGATTTATAGTATGGTCTAATGATCCGTTGAGTTGATAATATGTGCACAATTATTATGAGTTATGATGGAAATTGCCGTGGGAAATTGAAATGTGTTTTCGATGAGAGTTTAGAACGAGTTGATACCCCTTGTACGGAGAGATTGATGGAAGTGAGATCTCGTGAGCGATGATGAGCGATGTTGAGTGAAGCGAGATCCTGTGAGCGGTGATGAGCGATGTTGAGCGAAGCAAGATCCTGCGAGCAGCAATGAGCGTGAACGAGCGTGACATGCTGAAGATGAGTCCGAGTAGAGTATCGAATGATTTCATGAATTGCGTAATAGGTCGTGTTTATTTGAAAATGTGTCGAATAACGTTTTATTATATGATAAGCATGTGCTTACGTGGATCGGAAATGCTATAGAGCACCACCCCTAGGGCACCTCTACCACACACCCACTCACATTATAGTGCGACCACACACACACGTGTTGGTGTGTGTGTGTGTATGTGAGACCCAATACTTTATATTATGAGTGGGGGGTGCTGGAGGTGCCATGGGGGTGGTGCTCTATAGCATTCCTTTCTTCATACCTAGCATGTTGTAAGATGAGCTTAGTAACTAAATCTTGCATGTAATTAATTGAAATTAAATTCCAGTTTACGAATATTAGGGGTTTCATTAAATTTGTACTAGTTATTCTATGAATCTAATATTGTTGCATGTACACCATCCATTTGATTATCCACTGAGTCATTTTGACTCACGAACCCTCCCGTATGTTTGTTTGCAGAGCCGGAGCGATGTTGATTCCCAGAGCTACACTTGGGTGATTTCCGGAGAATAGAAAGAGTCGTTGAATCTTTAATAAGAATTTGGGCATTGACCCGTTTCCGTCTTTTATGATGTTAAGACTTGTTTCTAAATTGTTGAAACTTTGTTGGGCTTGGACCCTATGTACTATGCTACGTGGTTTACATTTTGACGTTAAGACTTATTTTGATATGATTTGGTGTTTAAATTAATTCATCAAATTGGGCTCGGGTATGGACAGTGGGCCATACTGCCATAACGCACCCAAATCTAATGAATGGATTTATTAGGGTTGTTACAGTTGGTATCAGAGCGAGGTTGAACCTAATTTTGTTAAAAGGGTGATTGAGAAGGTTAGGGCAATCGCGTATAGAATGGGTAGGGAGGATAAGTAGAGTTAGTCTACGATATGTGATAAGTATATGAGAATAACTGTTTGAAATTGGAACAAGCAATGGAAGGTAGACGTCGACTGCGATCTTAGCTGGGTACGGATGGAAATATGCTGCCGGTAGACGAGGTGAGCCACGAGACAGAGTCCCACGCCGGCCTCCCTGCGCCTACAGGGGTGGTCACCGCACCTGAGGGACGGGGAGAGACATTGGAGCTTACCCCACCTGTACCATTGAGCATGATACATGCGGAGATGTTCTGGGTACTTACGGCCATGGCAGCAGCTTTTATGGAAGGACCATCAAGTTCAGCACCGACCGGGAGCACTCCTATTGTAGCTGATCCTACCCCAACCGTTCCCGACTCTAGCAGGTCGATTGTACCCCACGGCGTATGTGTGCAACGAGAAGCAATGCATAAGCTGAGAACTAGTATCTTCAAGGGGGACAGAGGACTCAGGAATGCGGAGGAGTGGATACGCAAGGTTGAAAAGAATATGACTACTTGCGAGACACCTGATGATCTGAAAGTGGAGTGGTTGTTTTCTACTTGGCCAGTAGTGCTGCAGCGTGGTGGGAGAGCATAGACCAAAGTATGCGTGTTCAGGGATCATATAGTTGGGTGGCTTTCCGCGAGGCCTACAGGCATTATTACATCCCCGATTCATGGATGTTCTAGAAGTTGTGGGAGTTCGAGAGCTACACCCAAAGAGTGGGCGAAACAGTGCTAGATTATAACTCCAGATTTCATGAGCTCGGTCGATATGCTACACAGACGATTGATGGGACGAATGCACGTCGCGCAAATGCGCAAGTATACGCAGTCGTACAAGTAATAAATTCTTGGCAAGCAAAGGTCATCTTCCAAGGAAGTAAGTCTAAAACATACTTATTCAAATGCATTCTTAGAGTAACCACAATGATTCGGAATTGTCACTACTCTAATCAAACTAAAATGTAACTAAAAGAACTAAACACAACTAAACAATAAAATAACAAAAATAACAACAAACATAAACTTAACTACGACCAAAAACAGTAGCAAAGGATAGTCCAAGGCTTCGATTTCATGGCCCCTTATGCATTCACACTATTAATTCTCATCTATTGTTTAGCTTTGCTCATCGAGCACCACGGGACTTCTATGCTAACCAAGGCTCTTGGGTTAGCACTTGCTCACTCTGAACCTCAACTTATGGATTTCATAGATCTCAACCTCTTCCAATCGTGTATTGGTGATCTTGAGTGTAAATGAACTATCTCTATTGTGACACTACAAGTTAGGGGTGCTCTACCCCAAGGACGGTAGTGTGCGTGTATCCTATGTCGGAGTTAGACCTTATGAGCTTGTTTCCGGTCTAACTCACCTAGATGGAGTGTAAATTCCTGCACTAACCACACTCATATGATAAGCAAGTACAAATATACAAGATTTGAGAAAACTATAACGAAAGACTAGATTAAATCACCATGAAATGCATAAGGGGCTCAATCAAGACTTAAACTACAAAGCCTAGCTCATGCTTAGAGCATGAGCTAGGCGATTCATACGTTCAATACAAAATAAATACACAAAAAACGAATGGAAAGTGAATATAAAGTGAAATGAAGCTCTTCTCCATTGATCCTTCTAAATCGCCTCTCCTTCACTCCTTGGCTGGATAGATGTGTGTTTTTGTGCAAATGAGGAGCTCTTGTATGTATAGGGCACGAGTGGCTATTCAATTACCTGCTGGTTCCTCTGATTTTTTACTTGGCTCACTCAACTTGCAAGGATATGATAGTCTTTACTCCAGATTGTATACATTATGTTGTGTCGATTCTTTGACCCTCTTGGCGGCGCCGAATGGATCCAATGTGCAAAAAACTTGTAGAGGACTTCTAGGTCTAAGTTGTGGTAAAATTACAGGATCATCCCTTCAGCCGTTTGAGAGATATACCAGCTGCAAGGGATATGACAGTAACTGCATAGAATCTGGACCCCTTGTGCTATATCAGCTCTAAACTCGGTCATAAACTCTTTTGTATCCTTACTTGTACATAAAAAAACTTGTAGAGGACTTCTTGGGGCAGCTCCTAGCCAAATTACAGATTTATCCTTGCTTGGGTTGATGAGATATGAATTTTGCAAGGTTGTTGAAGTAATTCCAAGCTTCTTTCCCAAAGTGGCAAAACACCTTTTGAAGGAGTGGGTGGCCTT
>JAOYMZ010063686.1:2427-12764 GCA_025802335.1 Pinguicula primuliflora
CATAGTATTAGGAGTTGGATGGTTGCAGAGCCTCGGTGCAATCCAATGGAACATCGCTGAGTATAGAATGGCATTCCACCACCAGGGTCAGCAAGTGGTCCTCCGAGGGGTGCACAAACATCCGAGCCGATTGGAATTAGCTGCACTTCAACCGACAGACAACCTGCAAGCTGTGTTATCGGAATTCCAGGAGCTGTTTCAGGAACCAATAGGCCTCCCACCACCCTGAATTTGCGATCATCAAATTACGTTGAAGCAAGGCTCGGATCCGGTTAATGCCAGGCCCTATCGTTACGCCCATGGCCAGAAAGATGAAATTGAGCTTCAATGCGAAGAATTGTTACGAAAAGGCTGGATCCGTCCCTCGACATCTCCTTATAGTTTGCCAGTTTTGCTCATCGGAAAACCTGACGGATCATGGCGAATGTGCGTAGATTACCGGGCATTAAACAGCATGACGATCAAAGACAAATTTCCAATTCCAGTGGTCGACGAACTCATGGAACAACTCGGAGGAGCCCGATACTTCTCCAAATTAGATTTACAAGCCGAATACCATCAAATCCGAATGAAGCCCGAAGCAATTCCCCTAACCGCATTTCAGACGTACCACGGACATTACGAGTATTTGGTGATGCCCTTCGGCTGAACAATGCTCCGGCAACCTTTCAGGCATTGATGAATGATATCTTCAAACGGTACCTTTGTAAGTCCATTTTAGTATTTTTTGACGATATCATTGTGTTTAGCAGAACCTGGTCGGAGCATCTGGAACATCTACACCAAACACTGATGATCCTGAAACAACACCAGCTCGTGGTAAAAGCATCGAAATGTGATTTTGCAGCCGAAAAGATCACGTATCTAGGTCACATTATCTTGGCAGATCCTTCCAAGGTGGACGCAATGTTACAATGGGAAAAACCGGCTGACATTCATGGATTACGAGCCTTTTTGGGGCTCACTGGCTATTATCGCTGATTCGTTCCTAACTACGGGACAATCGTCGCTCCCCTCTCCAATATGTTGCGCAAAAATGCATTCCGGTGGACTCCGTCCAGTGAGGACGCATTTCAGATCCTGAAGCCCGAGCACAAGCACTAGTGTTAGCAATGCCCGATTTCAATAAGCAATTCATTGTGGAATGCGATGCTTCTAACCTAGGAATCGGAGCTGTTCTGTTACAGGATGCACGTCCGGTAGCCTACTTCAGCAGGAAATTTTGCCAGCAGCACACCGGACTCCCGGCTTATGAACGGGAACTCATTGGGTTGGCCAAAGTAATTCAACATTGGAGTTCATACCTTTGGGGAGCCTCGTTCATTATCCGGACTGATCATGGCAGTTTAAAACATCTCCTAGAGCAAAAGGTACACACCACACCCCAATTACATTGATTGAGAAAGATAATGGTGTTCTCTTTTGCTGTAGAGTTTAAACCAGGCAAGGAAAACACAGTTGCGAACGCATTATCATGCCAGGACACAGCCAGCCCCGTTCTTTTGGCCTGTACAGTTCAGGAATCCCTCCTGTTACAAGAAGTTCAAACTACGCTCAAAACGGATGCACAACTCCCGAAACTGCAACTTCAACTTCAGGCCACAGCAACCTCCAGTCCCTATGCCTGGAAGGACAATCTGCTGTGGTTTAAAGGACGTTTGGTGTTACCAGCCGACTCACCACTTATTCAGCAAGTAATCAGCACCGTCCATAACTTATATCATGAAGGATGCTTGAAGACATTACAACGTCTCCAAGCTGACTTTCATTGGCCCCGAATGCGCCATCATATCCAGAGGTTCGTTGCTGTTTGTCTCATCTGTCAGTGCATCAAAGATGATCAATTATCTCCCACCGGCCTACTCCGGCCCCTCTCGGTTCCACAACAAATCTGGGCAAACATCTCGTGGGATTTTATTGACGGACTTCCTTCATCCTATGGTAAAACCGTCTTGCTCGTGGTCGTCGATCGCTTCTCCAAGATGGTAAAAAATAGTTTACTTCCTGTGTTGCCACGCCATACATATCTGAAGCAGGAGATTATATGAAATCATCTTCTACAGTGTCACACACAAATTCGATTCCCACACCCCGGCCCCAAGAGCCTAAACCCATCACTCTTCATTGATGAAAGCTGCAATTTTTTCCCGCATAGCTATGGAATTCTCGCCATCTGGAGACAAGATATTGAAATTATGTCTTACCTTGGCCACTTCCACGCACTCCACGGTCCATCTCTCCTATCCACTCACTCTTCTTCAACGTCTCAGCATAAAACCAGCCACGGGACTTCAACGAATTGAGTTCCGCCATATAAACCAAAACCTTCCGGCACGACAGCTTCGCCAGGTTCTCGTCCTTCGTCGGGTTAATCCACGGCCGGTCCAAGCCACGCTGGCCGATGTCGGGACTGAATATTTTTCACATATTATCCCTATGAATCATGTCAGTCGCAGCCTCACCCAAAACTTCTTCGCCCACGGGCTCCATCGAAAAAACTATAGCACCCCCCACCCCAGCGCACCCCCACCGCACCCCCTCCCATTTTGCCAAAATATAGATGATTACCCACAAATTTTGGTGTAGCATTTACATCTTGGGTTTATAGTGTTTAGCTCTTGGGTTTATATTTAGTTTTTGGGTTTATAACATTTAAATAGGGTTTTAGATTTTTCTGCTGCGAAGCCGCTGTAATATTAATTTAGCCTTTGAATTTATATTTAGCTCTTAAATTTATATTTGTGGGAGATCGTCTATAATTTGGAGAAATGGAAAGGGGGTGCACTGGAGGTGCGCTGGGGTGGGGGTGCACTATAGTGGGGTTCACGCTCCATACCCCGAAATAAGGGAAATTGAGAAATATTCTGATCGGGTTGAGGCCATCAAGATTCTCAACCGCAGCCCGCATGGCTATGTTGTGGGCCATGTTTCCCTCGCAGCTATCTCCCCCCAAATAGACCCGGCCCAAATCGGCGTAGTCCCTTATCCAATCGTCTTGACCAGACGCAACCCATTTAACGGAGGTCCAACCATCGTCGAATATTGCCGAAAAGGCACGCATAGCCAGCAGTCTGTCATTGACCGAGACAGCGACGATGTTGGCTTTCGAAACGATTGAATTGAGATGGTTGTGGTACCATTGGACGTATGCAGAATCTCTGTAGAATCCCCCTCCATGGAAGTACACGAGGAGGGGTAGTTTCTTTCCGGATACGGAGGTTCCGGGAAGGAAAAGCCGGGCGGAGATGCCAGTTTCGGGGTCCATGACGACGTCTCTGGATTGAATGGCGGTGATTGGATCTGTGGATGGCGGAACGATAACCATGCCGGTCACACCCATGGCTATGTTTGACTCGAATACTACCATCACGTGATGTCTTCGGAAGTTGTCGGCCATCGTTGTCGAGTTGGGAGGAAACTGGTGATGATTGGAGAAGTGGAACCCGAAAAAAAATTTGGATCCTTATTAATAATTCATTTATTTTCACCTAAAAATTAAATGCAACAATTTACCACCACACATCATTTATTTTTTTCGATAAGTATAAGTATTTCTTTTTGTTTGATGTATACATTTACAATTGGATTGGATCCACTAAGTCCATAGACTCATTCAACCATTTAAGCACATAGTGGACTCCCTAATCCATTCTCCTATACCATATTCTAAGCCCAATTGACCTAGAGCTCTTAGTGTAATCCACAGACGCATTTGCTTCTCGTCCAGCGCTTTCTCCACATTTGGCGGCATCTGTTGAAAAATGGCCTCATTCCTCATTCTCCAGATAGTCCAGAATGATGATTGCCAGACTTACGGCCAAATTTTATGAATCAGATGGGGATAGAGCTCGACAGCTGAGGATCAACAAATTCCAGGAGATCAATCGGTAAAGGCCGTGCAATTTGTAACCAGGTAAAGCATTTTGTCCATAGCTGAGTTGTAATTGGGCATAAGAGCATCAAATGAATAGTCGATTCATGCTCAATCTGGCATAGGGGACAAGTTATAGTTGCAGACGCAATGCCTCGGTGAAGAAGGTTGCACGCAGTGGGAATCCTGTTCTGAATAGCTCGCTAACTAGACGCACCTATTTTGGAAGGTACGAACCTGTTCTAAATCTTGCCCAAATTTTCATTCACTTCTCCAAGATCCCATTCAACTGAAGTTATAGCTTCATAGATTTCTGCTGTAGAATAGCTCTGGGTATTCTAGTGCCAGGCATCCATCTCATGAGTTCTCGGAGGAGCCTGGTCCAACTGGATTAGAAGATCATTCCACTGCTCTAATTCATTGCCAGAACAAGTATGGTTCTAGCTCCAATTCCACCTCCAGACTCTTCAGGTATAATCAAAAAATCCCTTCTCTGTGATAGTGTAATTTTGATCAATAGCATTCCTGCCGGATATTCATCTGTCAGTGACTTTCCAAGTAGCCAATTATCTCTCTAAAATAGTGTCATCTCCCCATTTTCAATTTTTCTATTCAATCTTATCTTGAACCATTCTGCATTCAAAACGAATTTAGTGAAGTCTTGCCACCACATAGACTGGTGTCTGGTTCGAAGTTGAGTAAGAATAGACAGAGTTCCATATAGAGATTGGATAACTCCTTGCCACAGGTTACCAGTATCTCTAAGTAGCCTAAAGCCTCATTTACCCAGCAGAGAAGGGTTAAATCGTTTCAAAGATTTAAACCCAATGCCCCCTTTTCTCTTAGGGTAGCATAATTTCCCCCAATTGATCCAAGAGATTTTCCTACATCCAGCAGAAGTTTCCCTCCATAAGAATCTACTCATAATACTAGACATCTTCTTCACAACACCAATGGGGGCCTTATATATTGGCAGGTAATATAAGGGAATAGATGAGAGGACTGATTTAACTAGGATGATACGGCCACCCATTGATATGTATCTTTTTTCCCAGCCTTTCAATCTGTTAGTGAGCGCTTCAATGACCTGGTTCCAGGAACTAACCAGCCTAGGGTTTATCCCAACTTGCACACCCAGATACTTAAATGGTATTGAACCTGTGTTGCAGTGCAGAATGGCAGCCTGAGTATTACAGCCTCTTGAGATAGGTTGATAGACATCAAGTTGCTTTTAGAGAAGTTAACCTTGAGACCAGAGATGAGTTCAAAGATCCTAAGAACTCTTTTCATTGTCATTATATCAGCCTTAGAACCATTGCCAAACATGATTGTATCATCTGCAAATTGTTGGTGGGTCACCCTTATTTCACCAGCTCCAGCATTATAACCTGGTAACAGACTCTGATCTGAAGCTCTAATTATTAGTTCATGGAGGCCTTCTTCTGCTGTAGCAAATAGTAGAGGTGACAAAAAGTCTCATTGCCTTAAACCTTTATGCAATTCTTCCATTTACCAATATAGACATATACGCTGATTCCACACAACTTCTCAGCCAGAATAACCACTTCTCACAAAATCCTTTGGCTTCCGTAATCTGCCAAAGGTATTTTCAATTAACACTGTCAAAGGCTTTCTGAAAGTCAATTTTCAGAATAGAGCAGCCTTTTTTCTTGGATTTAGCTTCATGCAAGATTTCATTCGTTAATAGCACACTATCCATAATCCATAATGAACCTGTTGTGTATAAAACTTGTTTGCTAAGTAGAGATAATTTTGGGTAAGATTTTGCTCAGTCTTAAAGACAACACCTTAGAGAGAAGCTTATATATAGAGTTCACCATAGAAATGGGCCTGAAATCACTAATAGAACTTGGATTAGTACACTTAGGAGTTAGAGCTACCATAGTTGCATTTTGGCCCTTAGTTAGTCTTCCTTCAATCCAAAAGTCATCAAAGAATGCCAGAATATCAGATTTAAACAGTGCCCAGAAGTGTTTTAAAAATCTGTAGTTATAACCATCTAGACCCAGACTTTTCCCACTTCCACATAGCTTCATTGCATCAAACACTTCTTGTTCGGAGAACTGAGCTATGAGAGCCTCATTCTCTTCAGCAGTAACTGTATTAGTTAAATTCCAGTTTATAGAGAGTCTCTGCAAGGCCTCCTTAGAGTAGTGCAGCTTAAAGCTTTCATGAATAAAAGCTTTCACTGCGTTAACTTCAGAGTTCCAATCTCCATCAATTTGCATTCCTTTAATAGTGTTCTGGATTCTGTTCTTCTTAATGCAAGCATGAAAGAACTTCGTAATTCCATCACCTTCCTTAATCCATTTGTTCCTAGATTTTTGATATAGAAGATTGTCCATCATCTTGTTCAGTTTTTTTAATTCCACTTCAGCTTCATGTCTATGACCACATACCATTTATTAATTTTGACACCACACTTTTTATGGGTTGGTCGTAGACATGAAAATTAAGAACCCCACTGTCGGTGCGGTTCGCCGCACCTGCAGTGCGGTGTGGATTTTTCCGCACTGCGGTACCGACGACACCGCTGATTTTTGCCTTTTTTTATTTTTTTAATTTTTTTGGCTGCATGATCCTAACAGCTCATGCAGCCTTCAACGGCTCTAATAGCCATTGTAAACATTTCAATGGCTATTAGAGCCGTTGAAAAGGAATCTAACGGCTATTGAGCCGTTAGATGTTTTATTTATTTATTTTAATTGTGCCGTGACTTTTTTTGTATAAATATCCTAACTTATTATTCAAAATAATTACCAACAATTTCTTCCAATTCATCTTTATTCTTCTCCAATTCTCTATATTATGGCTTCTTCTTCAACTTGTTCATCTAAGAAGCCAAAAAGTACATCCGAAGTGTGAAATTGGTATAATTACGAAGTTGAGATTGAGGATGATGACACGAAGAAAGAGTGGGCTATATGCAAATACTGTTCGAAGGTTTACAATGGTGATGGTAATAGCGACACTTTAACCATGCGCACTCACTATATGAAGCATCATGGCTCTACTACTCCTTTCGCCGGTATCCAAACACAACTCCAATTTGGTAAGGATGGGTCGGTAAGTGCTTGGAAATTTGATGAACGAGCAACTAGAGAAGCTTTAGGTAGATTAATATATTACATGAATTCGCCTATTAGTATTGCGGATAAAGAGTATTTAGAAGAGTTTTGCAAAACACTTAATCCTGCATCTACTAGATTGAGTAGTGTCACAACTAGAAATGATATTATGGAATATTACAATAATCACAATTTTATACTTAAATCCGAATTTGAATCTAATAACCACAATCCCACCTCACGTCTCCATACGGAGATACACACCCGGAGGCCCTTATCTCCACTGAAACTCCTCGGTTGAGCACCTTCAGCACCCAGCTCGAAAGCCTCAACCGGTCAGCCACCTAGGCTCCCTTCACAAAATTGTTTTCTCACTCAAATGCCAGATAAGCCTCACATCTCCTTGCCCAAGTCGACCTCTAGCTCCCCTCAACAGAGTACCAGATTCTCAGCAGTTAATTACCACACGACACATCACAACAAAACCGATCTGTTCACAGGATGAAAACTTAATTCACTCCTTCATCTCCAACCTTAAAACACAATTTAGATCACAGCCAGAAGGACCATGAAAACACATCTCATATATTTCAAACCTCAAGTACGGTTTTAAAATCACAGCAAGGAAGGACTTTTGAAAACTCATTTCCTCTCTTCAGGTGTAAGACTCCAGCATGATTTTAAATTACCGCAAGGGAAAAACATTGAAACTCATTTTCTTTCCCCATTTGAAAAGAAGACAAACCCAATACCCAAGCATGGTTTATAAAATTTGCAGTAAGGAAGTAAACTTAGATCCCGTTTCACGTTTCAGTAGTAGATCTCAACACATGACTCACCTCACTGTAAAGAACATAAAATAGAATGAACTATGATCTTTTCAACACGTAGAAATCCACTTCATTCACGCCCACAACACGATTTATGCTTCAACGCAAATCAGTGATCTAAACTGCAATACTAAGACCATTAAGTGTCATTTAATATCAAAAAACACACTGAAGCACATTATAAGAAAGGGAGATGCTAGGTGTACCGAAAATTCTTGTACAGAATTTCGGTACACACCTATTTTGGTAGGTTTCCGGCCACCGAAATAAAAAAATAAGACCGGTTCTGGAATCCTCGCGTCGAAATGATGCCGGAACCGGTCATGGGTTTCGGTTTCGGCGGCTTCGCCGCCGAAAAAACTAAAACCCTATTAAATAAGCATTTTAAGAGCAACAAACTTAACCCTAGCCTTAAACGGTGTGTTACGAGGGCTAAAATAAAAGTTTAGTACCGGTTCTGACACCATTTCGATGCGAGTATTCCAAAATCGGTGTTATTTTTTATTTCAGTGATCGGAAACCCATCAAAATAGGTGTGTACTGAAATTCTGTACAAGAATTTTCGATACACCTAGCATTATTGTATAAGAAATCCATAAAGATTTACTCTGATTTTACTGCTAGGTCAAGCAATAGCCTAAAGCCATCACTCTTCATTGATGAAAGCTGCAATTTTTTCCAGCATAGCTATGGAATTCTTGCCGTCTGGAGACTCGATATTGAAATTATGTCTTTCCTTGGCCACTTGCACGCACTCCACCTTTCCTGTCCACGCACTCTTCTTCAACGTCTCAGCATAAAACCAGCCACGGGATTTCAAGGAATCAAGTTCTGCCACATAAACCAAAACCTTCGGCACGGCAGCTTCGCTAGGTTCTCGTCCTTCGCCGGGTCAATCCACGGCAGGTCCAAGCCACGCCGGCGTATGCCGGGAGTGAAGATTGTCCACATGTTATCGTTATGAATCTTGTCAGCCGCAACCTTACCCGAAACTTCTTCGCCCACGGGCTCCACACCCCCAAAATAAGGGAAATTGAGAAATATTCCGATCATGGGCGGAGTTACGGGGTGCTTGGGGGCTCAAGCACCCCCAGTCAAGACCAAAAAAATCCTGTAAATATCATAGGTTTTGAAAATTTGAAGAAGGTAAAAATTTGGAGAAAAGTTGGAGAAGAAAGAAGAATGGGAAAGAAAGAAGATGAGGGGGAAAGTTTATTTTAAAAATCTCGATTCTCGCGTCTTTTGTCTCGATTCTTGATTTTACAAGTCTTCTATAAAAAATAAAAAAAAATTATGTTTTTTTTCTTTTTGTGCATTAGTTAATTTATTTATCTCATTTCTATTACATTTTTTTAGTAAGTCAAATTTGTATTGAAAATTGACATCATATTTTTATTGTATTTATCATTTACCCTAATTTAGATTCATTTATTTTTATTTGTATTTTATATTTATTGATATTATAAATATTTTATATCTATATACCAAATTTAGCAACAAAATATTAGTGGGTAATTTTTTTTTGGTTATTTCGGATGGCTGAAAAAAATCCGCTAATATTTTTAGAATCATTATGTCAAAATCTTTAGAAAGAATTTGATTTCGTCGGCTCCATCGCCAAAGAAATTAAAAATTCAGAAACATATTTGACCCAAAACTTAAACGATATCATTCAATCTTCAGAATTAAATTCTATGATGGGTTACCGAAAGGTTTCAACACTAAAATTTTAAAAATATAGACGGATTTTTTTCGGCGACCCAAAGTCGCCGAAAAATTGATATAGTATGGACAAATGGCCGATAAAGTTAGTATTAATGTTTAAATTAAATCAAGATTCATCTTATATGTAAGACAATTTGAGCACCCCCAGTGATCGATTTCTGGATTCGCCCCTGATTCCGATCAGATTGAGGCCGTCAAGATTCTCAACCGCTGCCCGCATCGCTACGTTGTGGGCCATGTTTCCCCCCAAATAGACCCGGCCTAAATCGGCATAGTCCCTTATCCAATCGTCTTGACCGGACGCGACCCATTTGAGGGAGGTCCAACCATCGTCGAAAATCACCGGAAAGGCACGCGTAGCCAGCAGCCGGTAGTTGACCGAGATAGCGACTGCGTTGGCTTTCGAAACGATTAAATTGAGATGGTTGTGGTACCATCGGATATATGCGGAATCTCTGAAGAATCCCCCTCCGTGGAAGTATATGAGGAGGGGTAGTTTCTTTCCGGATGCGGCGGTTCCGGGAAGGAAAAGCCAGGCGGAGATCCTGGTTTCGGGAGTTGAAATTTGGAACAGACCGATCAGATAGGTTCGGGCCCATGCGTGTGTGCGCGTGGGCCAATATATAATGAATGTGGGCTTGCAATCTTAAAAGCGAAAGTACCAAGGCAATGGAGGTAAACATCACATATAGAAGCCTTCAGTGCAGAATTGAAGTGTCGGGTAGAACAGCTATCAGTAGTCTTCTTATTTTCGGAGGTATTTTTTGTTTTCTGTTTTGTGCATTTAAAATATTTAATATTTAATTTATATTAAATTATTTT
>JAOYMZ010063697.1:0-12764 GCA_025802335.1 Pinguicula primuliflora
TGTGGCAGTTCTTGTTTTCAGCATTCTTATGCTGTATTCAAGTCCATTCCTTGTAGATGAAATTAAATTCCTTAAAGTGCCGCTTTATTTTCTTAAGACTATGCACATATGTCTGTTCAGTCGTATAGTGCCCGAGTACAGCTTCTTGGATGTTCAGGGATTGTGAGCATTCTAAGGGAGGAAACTAGATTCAATTTCTGAGGTAATGCATGAGAAATGGTTTTTTTATCAGTTATATATATCACATGAGTAGGTGAGGAGCATATCCATGAACACACTCAAGAGAGTGTGTAACTCTTTGGGTCCGTTTAGTAGACATGATGATTTAGATATAATGGGATGGAACAATTTTTCCTATGTTTTGTACGCAGGAACCACACCAACAATGTTAGAAATACTCTAAAAACAAACCGAAGTATTGGAGAGAGAGGCAAGTCATGAAAGGTTTCTCTATTGTGACCATGTTTTAGGTCTATGCATCCGACATCATTTCAGCTAGTATAAAGCCCCCTCCAATAGATGATGGAACACCAAATGAAAGCGTCCAAGACGTCTTTGTACGTGTTACCCAACTCATGTCAAAATTCTTGAAACTCAATATTCAGAAGACACTGTTGTCATAGTTTCTCCTGATTCAGACAACTTGTCTGTGCTCCAAGCTGGCTTGCTGGGGCTTGATTTACGAAGGCATGTCTTTTTTATAAAGACCTCTATGTCTAAAGAGTGATGCTACATTCACTCACTAGTTTTGTACTTCCTGTACACGCAAGTTAAAACGACGTGAAGTCAAAACGATGTCGTTTTGACTTGTGTACTTAATTAAGCACACAAGTAGTGAGTACTTAATTAAGTACACAAGTAGTGAGTATGTTTAGCATTTCTCGTGTCTGAATATATGCATCTGTTTGGTTGTTATGCATGTTACTGTAACTTTGTCAACAAACTGCAGGCATCATGAACTTTCTTTCAAGCCTGGGGAAGTGAGGTTTATCGATGCTGCTAGTATACCAACTTACAGGCAACCTCCATCTGCGGTGTACAAATGCGTAAATCCACCGAACTGCAAGTGATACTCTCTTGGTTAGGCGATGTTCTCGCGTTACATTACATACAACACACACTTGGCAGGAGATACTGAAATAGCCATGTACAGATGATATTCTGCTGAGTTGAATTGCGTTCTTACCGTGAGAAAGTGCATAACAATTGAAACTCTTGTCCAAACAATCCTGATCAACAACTGCATTTAAATGATTTACCAACAACTGAGGTTAGGAAATGTCTTCCTTCACCTCTCCAGATTTGTAAACATTCTGTGGCCAAGCTGCAAGTGGCTACATAATGCTTTTTTGACTTGGTAGTCTTTTTATTTTGGGTTTGCAATCTATTTTATCTTCCTAGCATTTGGTTTTTACATAATGAATACTGTTCTTTCTTTCGGATTTAGTTTCATTCAGAAAAAAAGATGATTACTTTGTATTCAGCATATGCACTGTAGTTCGGTTGGACACTAGAAGCATCTTCAGAAAGGCTCACCCAGCGGATGCACGATTCCAACTGGGGGTACAAGGTTGGTTTCAACGCCGAAGTGTATTTGTTTTACTTTTGAAAACTTCTCTCAAATAATCTCAATACTTGATTAGCCATGACACCTTGGAGTTAATGAACTTATTAAGCTATATATTGCATCTTCATTCTTCAGTTACTTAACGTAATACCTAGTTTCAAGGTTATGTATTGTTTGTGCCCTTTCAATTAACCAGTAAGCTACTTGGTTAATTGAACAATTTTTTTCCAAACTTCCGTTTGGTGTTGTGGCTTCAACCACGGGTTATATCTGGTAAAAGATAGATTTGACAACCCAACCGTCGAAGCATATGAAAATTTAGTTGGGTCATATTTTCTTATTCGTGAAGGCTGTGTTTAGCGTCGACTTATAAGTCACCTTATCAGTCGATTCTGACTTATAAGTCAGTTTGACAAAATAAGTCTGTTACGTGAACGTCCACCTTTTGACTTATAAGGTGACTGCTTTGAAAAAGACATTTTTTCAGCTTAATTTAAAAATAAGGTGACTTATAAGTCTTTCATTCCAATTTTACCCTTGAATTTATATACCTACATGTCTCTACCATGAGTATATTATTTTCATTTTTCTAAACTTTATTATTAATATTTAAAATAATAACTATTTATTTAGCCGATAAATTAAAATTATTAACGCTAAAAATATTTTTATTATTTAATAATAATTATGATATATAATATTATTTAAAAATATAATAATAATATAAAATAATGTCTTTTTTATCATTTTACGCAAATCAGTCACCTTATCAGGTAAATTTGCGAAACAAGTCTAATCAAATCAATCACCTTATCAGGCCACCTTATCAGTCACCTCATCAGTCACCTTATCAGTCTTCAGTTACCTTATCAGTCACCAGTCACCTTATCAATCAGATTTGCTAAACATTCGAAAAAAATGCGTACAAGTTTTAAGCCCAATATATTGCTTCTTCGTAAGTTATAGAGATGGTAAAAAAATTGTTTCAACAGACCGGGCCGGATGGATGGTGGCGCGCGTATGGGCTGAGCCCATCTCCTCAACAACTTAACATAACTCATTAGATGGTAAATGTATTTAAACTCACCAATCTTATTATATCGATTCAATCTTATTTCTAATCGATATGAGATAAGGTTCATTGCCTTTATAAGACATTTACCCTACAATGATGTCAAAAAGAGGTTGGCCAAGTGGTTATGGGAAATTGCACTCACAGGTCACGAGTTCAAATCCCCTTATCGACATTACCTATAAAAAAAACTACAATGATTACAATTTTCACAAAACTAGTACAAGATCGCATTTATGGATGTTCACGTTTCTTTGATTAGTTGGATTAGTTGTTGATCCATTTGTACAGTTGTGTTTGAAAATTGCCAGTCCACATGTAGTTACTGGAAAGGGCTTATAAAGTTGAGATGCCCCAATAGAATTGTATATAAACCAATGGCGGAACTAGGCTTAGATTTGGGCCTGGGCTAAAACTTAGGATCCATTTCTATTTTTTTTCAAATAAATAATAAAATAATAAAAAAATATTAAATATCATGCCATAATCTGAATCTCATTACTAGATAACTAAACAATAAAAGACTTAATAAATCGCTCACGGCTATCACTTTTACTATAAAATTTATCGATAGCAAAATCTACATCCATGTTACTAGATAACTCTCATTCGATGTAAACAACTACCGAATCTGAACGATATTGACTTTCATTCTATTGCGAAGAATAATTTTGACTTGTTTCATAACTGAAAAATATTCGCTCTATTATTGCACCAGAATTGGAAGGGAAGACACCAAAGCGAAAATAAGATAATGTAAATATTGACTTTTTAAGTAAGTGAAGTAATGATATAACAAATAAGTATGAACACACAACCACAATTGAACGAATTAGATTTATTATTCCTTTCCATTAGATTGGAGATGAAAGTGAATATAGATGAATTATAGACAAATAAATTAGATAACCAAATTGACAAAAAGAGATTGGGTCTCTAAGCCTCCGGATTTACAGTATTTCGAATTTTAGTTTTTGAGATTTATGATTTTACAATGTTTTGGGTTTTAATTTTTTTATATTAATTAGTACATAAGAATTCAGGATAATGTTAAATGTAAAAAATTTCAACATGAGGACAAATAGCCAGCTAGGCCAGTTGGTTGAAGTGCCTTCCCTACTCCTCCATGACGTGGTCTAGGATGTACTTCCTTTTTTAGATATAAATTCCTTGTCGGGAGCATGAAACCTCAATCCCAAGAAAATACTTCAGTATTCTCAGGTCTTTCATCTCGAACTCTTTGAACAGATTCCTTCTCAACTCCTCAATCTCTTCTGTATCGTCTCCTGTGATGATCATTTGACCTCGAGCTCGACGCTTCAAGAACAGGGTGTGATCGGAATTGCTCTGTAGGTAACCATATTTCTTCATTGCCAGTGTGAATCTCCCAAACCAAGTCCTTGGAGACTGCTTCAATCCATACAATGACTTCCTCAACCTACATACTTCATTTGACCCAAAGCTGTCGGAGAAGCTGGGTGACCCCTCCATGTAGACCTCTTCTTCTAAATCTCCATGCAGAAATGCATTCTTTATATCAAACTGATGGAGGTGTCAGTCCAAGTTTGTTGCAATCGAAAATAGCACTCGAATGGTGTCTAATTTTGCTACTGGTGAAAAAGTCTCTGAGTAATCGATCCCATATGTCTGGGTGTATCCTTTCGCAACAAGTCTGGCCTTATATCGTTCAACCGATCTAACTGCTTTCCTCTTCACAGTGTATATCCATTTGCAGCCGATAGGTCTCTTTCCTCTAGGCAACTGTACTATCTCCCAAGTCTTATTTTTTCTCAAGGCATCCATTTCCTCCTCCATCGTTTTCTTCCACTCAGGTTTATCCGTGGCTTCTACTTCATTCTGGGGCACCTCATCTGTATAAAGAGCAGCAGAGAAGGCCCGTGCAATCTCAGTGAGGCTCCCCCTGACTAGGTCAGCCACTGGATGCCTCTGGGTCCTAAGATTATGATTCGGAGTATACTTCTTGGCTTTTCGCCTCGAGTAGTCCTTGGAGGGAGAACATACCCAAGCGTAGTCGATTCCGGTCCTGCAACATGATTAGTCACATAGTCTATAGGAGGTAAAGTCACTCAGGGGAACTCGTGCTTACCTGGGTATCCGTAGGAGGAGATAACTGAGATGGTCCTGCCTGGTCAGGCTGTACTATGTCGACTTCTTGGTCCAAGGGTGGTCTACTTAACTCGTGATATGGTACTCGCGCGTGAGGCGCCTGAGAGGGTACGGGTGAAGCTGGTGGTGAGGTTGGTGCGTGAGGCACATGAGATGTGTACATCGTAGTAGTAAGATCTGGAGTTTGGCTTAGCGCGTGGGGTGCAGGAGTCGACTGTGGCGCTGTAAGAGATCTCAACCAATCAAGAGTGTCAAGTGCTTCCAGAACCTCCCCCTGACCTCTGAATTGGGGGAGATAATAGTACTCTGTCTCAACGAAGTTACAGTCCATAGTGGTCACAAGTCGTCTGGTTGGTGTGTGATAACAACGATACCTTTCTGTGAGCTCCCATAACCCACGAAGACACACTTCTCTACACAAGCATTAAACTTCGACATACTCGTCTAGGGAATGTGAACATAGACCGTACACCCGAAGACACGTGGAGATAAAGACATAGAAATCTGGGTGAACTCAGAGAGTACCTGACTAGGGGTTTGGAAGCTCAAGCTTTGAGTGGGTAGGCGGTTAGCCAGGAAAACTGAGGTTGCAACTGCTTCGGGCCAAAAATGAGCCGGGACATGCGACTCAAGCATTAATGCTCGGGTTATTTCGAGTAGATAACGGTTTTTCCGTTAGGCTACACCGTTCTGCTGTGGGGAATGAGAGCACGTGGTCTGATGTAGCATCCCGTGCTCAAAACAGAAGGTTTTCATTTGGTGATTCACAAATTTGCCTCCATTATCGGACTTGAGTATCTTGATCTAGGTATGAAACTGCGTAGACACCATATTGTAGAAAAAAATAAACTTTTCAAATACATCAGACTTGTTTTTCAAGAAATAGACCCACGTCATCCGAGTGCAATCATCGATACATAAAACAAAATACTGGAGCCCTTGTCCCCCAATGACAGGAGCAAGACCCCAAACATCCAAATGAACTAACGAAAACATATGCGATACGCGAGTAAGCTTGGAAATAAATGGCTGTCTGTGGCTCTTGGCCAAAACACATGTCTCATAATGGAAAGAAAATTTCGAAAGCTGAGGAAATAACCGACGAAGGTAGGAATGAGATGGGTGACCCAAGCGACGATGCCACAGCCAGCTTTGGAAGTCAGGTGTCTCACGAGTAAAGAGTGTCCGTCCCTCAGAGACCACTTCATCTACGTAGTATAGTCCTCCCCGTTCAGTTCCACGCCCAATTATCTTCTTCGAACGGATATCCTGTAAGAGACAGAAGGTAGAGTACATGAGGACCACACAGTTTAATTCCTTTAAGATATGACTGATAGAGAGCAATTTATATGACAACGATGGCACATAAAGGCATTTAGACAGGCGAATAGATGGTGAAATCTCAATCACCCATGCGCCTGAACCGTTTTCTTCGAAGTTTTCTGCACTTCAATAATATCAGAAATATCATGAGTAATAGTGTCGGTGGCCCCACAATCAAAAATCCATTCCGAATTTTTCTTAGGGCTGGACTTTCGCATGATGTGGGCCTGGGAGATTTTTGAATTAAATCTTATTTTTCGAGGCCCACTGGGCTTCCGAAAAAATCCAATTTCGGGCCCAAATCCTGCAAAAAGACAGTTAGTATTTGTCTGTTTCGACCCATCTCCAATATTCTGTTCATCCGACCCAGCTCCTGCATAATACATCTGATTCGGCCCATACCTCTCGCCCGGCCCACAATCATTATCAACAAAATTACCAAAGCATCCTTGCATGAAATATCGGGCATTTAGAAATGAGGAGGGGCGTGCTGGTAATTTCACGCCACTCCCCTTTTTACTTGGGCCACACTTCGGAGGATCATTCACCCGGGTCTCAAGTGTTCAATCTGGATCCCGTTCTCTCGCTGGTTTCCGCCATGCCCTAGGCTCGCATTCACGATTTCATCAGTTGGATTCTCGTCCAGAGTAGAGTAACCGCCGTTCGTAATGGCGGCCGATCGCCTCTTAGACCGTAGCTATTCCGACCCCCTCTTCGCCTACCGCGATGTCCCTGGTAATTTCTTAATTTCAGGCACATTTGCTTCCAGTGGCCCACGATCTGTCAGCGTTCACAAAAGGGGCATCGATATGATGATTTGCCGTTGTAATTGGCTGGTTCTGATCGACGATCTCCTGTATTTGACTTATTTCCGACCAATTTCGAATCTTGGGTCTTTTCTGGAACTGTCTCGTAGGTGACTAATCCTGTCCCAATTTCGCCTGATTATGCTGTGGGGATGTCGGAGGCCGTGCCAGTCAGCTTCCAAATCTGGCTGCGCGTGGTTTCTCGTCGAAGTGTTGCGTATACAACATCCACTGAGGGTAAGGGTGATTTTTTCAGAATTTTTCATGTAATTGCTTCGCAGTTCTGGTGGAGTCCTGCCAGGAAGCAGAACAACATGTGTTCTGCCTGAATCTGGTTGTATTTGGCCATATCCTCCATACATATCATTGGATTTGGGCGTCTCCGATCTATCTCAGTCCAGAGAGAATTGCACAGGGAATAGTATTCCTCCAATTGCAGTGACCCCTGTACAATTCTACCTGCCTTAGTCACCAAATCAAATATCTGGAGACTATCTTCTCCTGCATTGAATGTGCGAGTCAGAATCTTCCATAATTCGAACGAATTTGGATAGTATATAAACTGGTTTACCAGCCGTTTATCTATGGATTTGGTGATCCATTGGAAAACCTGTGTATCTTTGTTCCGTCATTCTTTATAGCCAGGATCATCTTTGGCTGGTTCCCTGGCTTCGCCAGAGATGAACTCCAAACGGTCTTTGCCGATTATCACTAATTCCATCATACGGGCCCAAAGGGTGTAGTTGGTAGTGTCCAGTTTTGTATCAATGCTGACAGCTGCATCTCCATCCTCCTTGGGTGATTTGCCTTCGGTCTGAGATGCCATGAACTGATTGAACTGCTCCGATAAGTACTTCTGCATTTCTGTCTGAGGGATCATGGTCCCATCTGGTTTTTCTCCTTGGCTCATCGTGGAGTGTTTTGAGTTTTTTGAATCGATAGATGATGGCTAGGTCTTCAAACCTGCTTCGATACCATGTTGATTTGATTGTTTGATTCGTATATGAATGTGGAAAGACAGATTTTACGTGATTCGAGAATTCCCTACTCCACGAGAAGACTTGATCCTTCTTTTTCTTGTGTTTTTCATCACTGCGAGAGTTACAATATATAGGAGAAGATTAGGATTGAGCCATGATCCCCTCAATCTTCTAAATCCCGTAATTATAAAGATATCCTAGATAAGGTAAAGATTTATAGTTTATCTTTGACCTTATTTACAATATTATCCTCATATTTACTCTCTCTTTCAACAGCACACCCCCGAATGTCTTCCTCTAAATTGTATCTCTCAATCACCTTCATAATGGCCAGAAGATACTGGGTGGTTCTGCTGGCCTTTCCAATACATTCTGTTGCTCTCCGTCGAGTTTCTGCATTGGTGATAAAGAATCCCGGAAAAATTCCGCAAGAAATTTCATCGGATTTAGCAGGTATTCTCTCAAATGTTCATCGGGGAAATTATACCAATCCATCGAGAAGTTCGAAGTATCGGGATGCGTGGCTTGGAATCAACCCCAATCCAAGCGGTGCCTAAGCTAGCGGGAGAGTCATCTTTTTTTCAGAAAGACTATAGATACCTCCAATCTGCGCACCCCCTGTCCCGTTTGGCCAAAATATGCACGATTTCCCACAAATTTAGACTTGGGTTTATAGTATTTAGCCCTTAGGTTTATAGAGTTTAGCCCTTGAGTTGATATTTAGCTTTTGAGTTTATAACATTTAAATAGGATTTTAATTTTTTCGGCAACGAAACCGCCGTAATATTTAACCCTCGGGTTTATAGAATTTATAACATTTAAATTTTTGAAAAATCGTCGATTTTTAGACCAAACGGGAGAGGGGGTGTGAGGGGAGTACCGCTGGGGGCGTGCGCTATAGCTGGACTCGTCGATTTTTGCAGGTTATTGTCGAGCATGTTACTTACACAGTTTGTTTTTCAGGCTAGCTTAAAGAGGCAGGTGCGTGACTTTTGCTATTTCTCAGAATGAGATTCTTGACCTCCAGAAACAGGTATATGGAGGAACTTTGTGACTGTGTGTGCCATTAACAACTTCCCCAACCCATACAATTTTTTCGGTTTTAAAAAAAATGCTTGGAATGGTATCAGAGTGTACATTCTGTTTACAGAAAAGCTTGAAAATTATGTCCTGTTTTTCTCATTTGCATTTGTTGTTGGTAATAAGCCTCAACATCTGGTTTATTTTTTGTGCGTAGCACATATCTCTACCTGACTACATGTGTTTCATTGATGAGCATGAGTCCTATTGCTTGTGCAGTTGACATTCAAGGACATAAATGGTTTAGTTGAACAGAATGTTCAGCTGCGCACTCTTGTTCTCATGCGGTCTCTTTCAATTCCTCTGGGGTAAAGAGATCCGACTTAGAACCCGAGTGCACAGCTGAACATTCTGTTCAACTAAACCATTTATGGCCTTGAATGTCAACTGCACTAGGACTCATGCTCATCAAAAAACACATCAGTCTGATAGGGATATCTGCTACGCAACAAAGATAAACCTGATGTTGAGGGATGACATATTCAATGCTGTTCCAGTCTGAGATGGTGGAGCAATCAGTTCTTTATCAGTATATAGAGCACCCGATCCACATCGCAGCTGCACATCTAGACACTCTCCTTTAGAAGGATAACCACCTAATAGAGAGTAGCAAAACCAGGTCAACAAAGATTAGAAGAAATCAAAAAACTTACAAGGCAAACAATAGTGCAGATTACCAACAACAAATGCTAACGAGAAGAACATGACATAGTACACTCTGATACTATTAAAGCAATATAGTAAAATTAATTAAAGCAATATTTTAATAAAAATATCATTAAAGCAATATAGTAAAATTAATTAGGAAAATAAAGTAAAAAAAATTCAGAAATATTAGAAGGGAAAATGGTAGGAGCAACAAAAAAACAATTGAAGCTACTGGGACTCCGAGAAGCCGAGAGCATAAGAATAGCAAACAAGGAAAAAAATATTTAAAGAGCTCGAAAATAGTAAAATGGATGATTTAGTAGAGAAAGGCCGGCATTGTTTTGCAAGAAAGCGCCTAGGCTCGTAACGGATCAGTACATGAATAACATAGAATGAATTAGCTTAGATTTATGATGTTGGAATATACCAAAAATAGAGTTCATATTTTACAATTATTCAGAGTAAAAAATTTAACAACAAAAAAAAAATAAAAAATAAAAACATAAAGTGCTATTCGACATCTAAAACAGAACCGATAATGTGAGGGCTGTAAAATCCGGATCTACATGAAGTTCAAGTCAAAGAAAAACTGTTCTTTTTTTAAAGAAAAATGTTCAATTTCGCAAAACTGTATATAAAAACTGAGACACAAAATAAACAACAAAAACAGAATGTAATGTCATGAGAATTCCGGCACGGTAGTCCGAGATCTCGTCATGTAGTATGTTAGCGTCCAAGTAGATGCCACAAAAACCGTCATAATAACTGAAAAACCGACCCCTATAGCTACCAACACCACGGTCAAGCAACTAGCTGAAGAATTCCCGGAAAAACAGAGTGGATCTTGCACGGAATAACCGAAGAACAGTGACTCTCGAACGCGGAAAGACCGGATTAGAACCGGATTTACACTTCCTCCGCCAAGAGTTATACAAAGCTTAAATAATTGAGAGTAAGCGACCTTGGATGAGAGGAGCCGAGTGTGATTTCTCCTCCAAAGAGAGTTTCCTAAGAGTGAGGTGTGGAGGTAGAGCCGTCAGTGAAAAATGGGTCGCAAAGTTGGAATTGGGGGTTTATAAGGGATTTCTAGAATATTAATTAGGTTTCCAACTAATGGACTACCTCGACCGGCCCTCCATGGGCTCGATTTCTTATTATTTGACCTCGGCCCAGTGTGACTTTGTCATTGTCAATGACTCAAGGCTCTTTAAAGAATAATGCTATATGTACTCTCAACTTTGATACATTTTCATAGACCTCCTTATGTGACAATCATCACAACTACACATTAAAAAATAGGTATGTTTGTGTGTGTGGTTGTGATGAGTGCCACATAAGAGGGTTTATGAAGTGTGTCAAAATTGAGGGTACATGTAGCATTGCTCCTCTTTAGATGGAGTCTACAGGCTCAAAACTTGATCATGGCCCAACTCCATTAAATTTTCATCCGGGTTTATGAGGGTGGTTTAGGGTTTATGTCCTACTTTGCTATGTGGGGCCCAAATATCAAACAGCTAACATTTTTTTATTAAAGTTAATCAGTGCGGATTTATGTATTAAAAAATGAATGAGCTTGAAAGACTCTTAAAATTCGTACAATGACTATGATCCTAGCGTTTACACATGAATACTTAGAAATCTTATTGCAAGCCTTAAATCGTATCTCATGTAGATTTACTGGCCCTAAGTACACTAAAATTCAAGGAGGTTGAAGAGTCGCTTTCGCAAAGTCTTGATCTGCAATTGCCTGCAATGAGATTGGCAAAGAATGGGTAATTCGCAAAAGTAACCTTATGAGAAATCTATTTTTGAAAGTAACCTTAAAAAAAGAATTGCAAATGTAACCTTCGTATTTAAAAATAAATCAAAAATCGAATATATTTTAGTTTACGTACTAAACGGCTACTACTAAACACCCAGCTAACTTAACCACACTCATTACCGCCAACCCATCTACGACCGTACGGAAACTCGGTGACCGGAAAATCGAAAACTTGCATTTTTTCGATTTCGTTTTCCATTTCTTCACCATTCCTGGCTCAACGACTGGTCCGAAAAAGGATTCAGAGAGAAAGACAGAGAGATTATCGATGGGTTCAACGTGAAAATGGTGCATTTTAAGCTTGTTTATTTATTGACGGTGTGTTTGACTCCGAGTTCTAGCTAATTTATGGCAGTATCGTTACAATCGAGAGATGAGGTATGCATTTTCTTGTGAGATTTACACTTCCGTATGGTATTTACAATAGGATCACTTAATTACATTATAAGAATGAAAGCATGAAAGTGAACGGATAGTTTCGTGTCTTACACGACTAGTCGTTGTTCATTCAATCGATCTTTTTTTGTAGGAAAATAATTTCATTTCACCAACTCTTGAATGTAGCGAACATTTACAAATTTACACTAAATCCACATATGCTGCTAAACTACTCTATGTTATGAATGCAATCGGGTTTTGCAACCTGTGAGTGATTGTTGTTGTGCTCCTTTTTCTTCATCTCGACTTCAACCAATGAGCAACTATGATTTTCATGTAGTCTTCAATGTGAAGCATGTCTTCTGGTTTCAATTGAACATTGAAGCATACTTGATTCCTCTCTTTCCCAATCGACCCTTGCCATAGGGCCTTCCATACCTCTTTGTGTATTGAATCAGGGCGCAAGGTCATGTGTTGCCTCAGGTGTTGTATAGGCATTTTCTTGTCGTTGATTGCATTCCTGCCTAACTAGGCATACATATGCGTCTATATCTCTTGCGCATGTTGACATTCAACGAATAAGTGATCAACAGATTCTTGCACTTGTGCACACCAGATACAGTTGAGTGTTACCTCCTCCAGTTGGACGCCTCTACTCGATAGGTTCGTCATTGTTGCAATTCCACTTAGCAATCTCCAACATAATGTCTGTATGCATTTGGGCGCAATTCGACCCCATGCTTCAGCTAGTGGTTTGTCTTCCTTGTCTTCCTCACTGAGCTGAGAATCTGCTTGTAGCTTATATGTTGATCGAACAGTGTATATACTTGATGTTGATGATCTCCAGATCCATGTGTCTCTTGTCGTTTCCTCTAAATGAGTGCCTGTGATTTTCTCCTTCATAAGATTCAATCTGTCTATCTCCCAATCTTGCAGAGTCCTTCTGAAGTTGAAGTTCCAA